>VKOC01015702.1:0-13067 GCA_009364415.1 Spea multiplicata | reverse complement strand
TGACAGATGGAGGGCAACAGATGGAGGTTAGTGGAAAGTGAGTTCCTAGGTATGGGGCAACACAAGTTAAGTCTTGTAAGAGTGCAAGGGGTAAGGGAGGAGGAGAGCCTAAGATTTGAAATTTAATTCTTGAGAAAATAGGGAGCCAGTGGAGGACTTCACAAAGTGGGAAGCAGAAGAAGAGTGACATGTAAGGAAGATAAACCTAGTAGCACCAGGTTCCTGGTGGGAGCATAGCGTTACCCATTAATAGGAAAAAGGACATGACTGTGGTAGTAGTAGCTAACCAGACTAGACCAGCATTTACCTGCACAGCAGAAGACCTTTCTTTTACAATAGTTGTGGTGGTAAAGATTAGCCACAATAGGACTTGTGTAGTTTTGCAGCAGTTGTGGTAACAATTGGCACTTGAAGTGTCCCCAACCAAATAGATGACTGAGAATCATAAAATGTGCATTCTACAGCAACATCACTACCAATTCACAATGATATAAAAGTTAACCTTTGGCACTCCAGTTTTGGAGTAATTCTCATGATGTTTAACATATCAGACTGGCTGAGAGTCGTGGGAAATGTAGTCTCAACAGCTGGACAATTAACTAATCCTAAATAACAACATTTTTGAGCAGGCTGCATGTCAGTGATCCTACAAACCCTCCCCGCAAGCAGCAACACACTCATGGACCTTGCCTCTAAAAAGCACTTCCAACACGAGAGAAAATATACACAGGCTTTGAAGTGCTTTAATTTGCAATAAAGCACCAATATGAATGCATTGTAAACAGGAAAAAACGCATCTTAGAAGGTGCTTAGTCATTATCTAATTACACATTAATTAACCCTAGCTACAATACATGTTTAAAATAAACTACGTTGTGTCTGCAGCATGCAAACTGTCTCTCTCCAGGCAGGGACTCTGTGCCTGTGAAGGAGCAGCTGCTAGACTAAAGGGAAAAAGACTAACTAGGGGGAGAGATAGAGAGCAGATCAAACCACTCTGTCAGCAAGGGGTCCACTCCCCTCATTACCAGTGTCTTTTATTGATTATTGATTACTATACTGACATTTTCAGGGGCCCGTGCATTTATCTACTGTTCCAATATAGCTTATGTATGTTTCAATTATTTTAATTTGTATAGAACTGTAATATCTCCCTATGGAGATCATCTGAGAACAGCATCCAGTAGAAATCGCTTACCCTTGCCTAAAATGTTCGCTCAGTATACTGTAAGCATCGCGTATACCCTCAAAGACTCCAAGGGACCCAAAACACCAACAAAACCATATATATTAATATATATATATAATTTCAAATAAACACAGACATACAGTGATGCACATGTTTATATAATTGCGCTGATGGGTTTTGTTGGAGTACAAATCTCACCAAAAGGATGATGAGGGTTTTTTGAGTAGTAGTGAAGTGATCAAAATTAAAATTAAATGATTGAAAAACCACATCTATTGTATTAACTTTCTACTGAAGTGGCATATTTTAAGAATAGTATTTTAAGAATTCGTGTTATATATCAAATCATATATGATCATATAACTCATATATGATGAAATAATAAGCAAAAATATGTTTTTTTCCCTTTTTTAACCATTATTTCATGAAATGGGATGCATACTTTCTCTTACTCTATGTATCTAGCAGGTCTTACTTGGATAGTAGAAATTTACTGAACTTGAAGGTGAGCCAGTCTGGAAGCCAACCCCACATGGCTAGTTGCCGCAGGGCTCTATGGCTGGTCATGGGGTAACATAAGATTATGATGTGTTTTAGCAGGAAGAGGACGTATAAATAAACCAGATCAATAACCACTTACATCCACTTCCTCCTAAATATATAGTTTACCCCTTGCATATATATAAGTATTGAATCTTGCCATCACTCACAACACGGAAGAAGACACAGTAATTACTGTAGCAACGCATGACAAATAGACTCATCCCCATTCTTATGTGACCAGGGCGTAGGACCACATTAACTGGATGATTAATTCATTTGATTCATACGCCCATTAACGAGAGAGGCGTCGGTGCTCCGCTAGTAAGCGCTACTCTACCCGCCTATGTTTGCGCACCAACAGAAAGATGCTCATTGGCAGAGGGGGCGGGGCTTACCGCAGTGACTATCATTATCCAATGCATCTGGCCCCGCCTCTTGTGACGCGCAGTGCCCGGCTCAAGCGTGTGATTGGTCAAGTAAGTAACAGCTGATAGTAGGGCACACGTACACCCCATCACTGAATGCTGGGGTTCGGGTCATCGGCGGACACGGTGTTGGAGATCGGAGGCGTAACACACGAATAAGCGACAGGTAATTGTCATTGTGGGATCACGCAGGGTACCGGTAACGGGGAATGGAGATGTTGATGGGCGCGCAGGATGTCATTGAGACACACAGTGACGTTTAGAGGACACACAGAAGCTGACTGGATGCCCTGGGTCCTAGAGAATGTCGGGGGTCTCAGGAAAGGGGGGCAATCTGCTCAGTTATGCTTAGATTAGGACGTTTGTCCCTTTGATAACTTGACCGCTACTTATTTTCTTGCTGACAGCGATGCTACATGCTGCACAAACTGCACCTAAATGATGAAAAACAACTATTTACTAGTTATTAGCAAATCATTATTTTTAAACTTACTGAAAATATGTGAAAGAGGTAGTATTCCGCATTTTTTACAGTCTGTACCAGCCTTTATAATATTTCCAACATGGCATAAGTAACCTCTAGCATTCATTTAGCCTTTATTGACTAATGACAGGTCATTTTTAAAGCTGGTTTAGCATAATGGGAGTTGCATTAAAGGGCATTTTGACAGCATACCCTTATCCCTGGTACTTAAATTCCATCCTCCCCAGATGGTGTTAATAAAAATAGTCTTTCAGTAAGGAACATACGCAGCTAATCTATGCCATATAGGGAATACCTGTAATGTTTACCTTTTAGGTGCTACCTGTCAGGAGCTGATAACAATGGCATTCGCTCTACAATTCCTTATATTATCACAAATAATTTTTACCAAAAAAAAAAAGAAAACCGCTTCAACAGGCATAGGTCAGATCTCCGAGCATTCCCATACTGGTTGAGTCTATGAACATACAGCCAGGGTCACCAGTCTATTCCTGTTCCTTAAAGTTTGGTTTGAGAATACAAGCTGCTGCATACAGCTTAAGGAGGATCATGGTTTCTGAATGGCTGAATAAGGCCGTAACTTTGGAAACATTTCGTTGAGGTCCTGCATTCATTCACACTTAATGTTTCATTCTGCTTCTGACGTCAATTGTCACTATTCGAGACAGATGTGTTTTATTTCCACAATGGACATGCGTGTTGCAAGACGCAAGCTTGTTTGCAGCCTACGGTTAATTATATGTATTGTTTCCAACAAAGGGACACTGTAGCTGTCATATGCACGTTAAAGCATGTATTGGTATCAGGTTTAAATGCAGATCTAAATAAGTGCTAAGAATTTCTATATTATCGTGGAGTTATGCATTCTTTTTTTTTAAGGTGAACTATGGAAAGCCTTGATACAACGTCAATGTCAACCAAACTGCAAAATACCCTCATTCAGTACCACTGTATTTCAGAAGATGAGTGGCATGTTGCAAAGAAAACGGTAAGTGTGTCCTGATTCTATATTGTACTTTATCCTTATAGCATATAGGTAACAGAGAAAACTGCTACATTGTGACACAGCTAAACCTTGCTCTGGTGTCCCTTATCAGAAACCTTCAGTAAGGAGAAGATGTCAATGGGAGCTTTAACCCTTGAAAAATCTTCAGTGTGTCCCATCCGTTAGTTATCTGTCAATACCAAGTCCTGTCTCTAAAACCTGAATCAAGCAGATAACGAGATCAGCTGGCGGACAAATAATATGAACTAGCTAATGTGCCTGTGTATAAGGCTTCGGCTGTACAGGACATATGGACAGCACGGATGGTCGGGGAGCACCAGACGAAGAAGGACACAGTGAGGTCCAGCTGTGTCTGTAAAGTCAATGTTAAAAACACATAACATCAACACAGCTTTTATATATATATATATATATATATATATATATATATATATATATAAAATGTAACAAGAATAGACATAGTAAAATGTAGTATAAATGTACAATAATGAAAACTTCAACTGCACACAGGTTTCCATTAATTTTCAAGTAACAAAATAGTTTTTGATAAATGTTATTGGGTCCACATAGTCACCTAAGATTCTAAAACCTAAAATAAGAGACCTCTACAGTCCCAGAAGCTTCCTTGGCATTACATATTTTTCATTATAGCCCAATAAAAGTTTTTATCTTCAACTAAAGGTTTATTTTGGACTAATACAGCTATATACATTTTTATTATTAAATATCAAAACAAAAGGCATATAAATATATATATATATATATATATATATATATATATATATATTTAGTGTTTGGTAAAGCCTTATCACCCGGTTTTAAACTTAAATTGATGCCACAGGTAGATTAATATTTTTTTTTCTGTTATACATTAAAAAAAGATTCTGACTTTGACCTTTTTTTCCCCGAATTACAGAGTGATGTAACAGTTTGGCGAAAACCATCTGAAGAATTTGGTGGTTCTCTGTAAGTGTTTAGAAACTAGATGTATTCTGAGTTAGTAAGTAAGTTAGCAATATCATTTTCCCTGTACATATAAATGTTTATATGCAGAACTTAGTGATTTGTATTGCTGATTGTGCACTGTTTGTCTGGAAGTAATGGAACAAAGTCTTCAAGGTAGGATGTGATAACCATAATCTTAGAAAAGGGGCATGTGGGAGGATTTGTAATGATAGGTGTTTAACGCTTGTTATACTCGTTGATTTGAAAGAATGATTTGTGAATAACCAATTTTCTTATGACAAATATGCTATTTCCCTGCCTTTGTCGGCTCTGTCTTAGCTGCCACTTCCCTTTTTTCACCTCTCAGGCTGAATATTCAACATTTTGAAATATTTGTGCTAAATAAATTATAATTACTTGAATCATTTGCAACTTGGTGCCCACACGCTATACTTACTGCCAGGCTGCTCTATCACTTTTAATACCTATTAAAATACTTACAGAGTACACCGATCAGCAATAACGTTACGACCACTGACAGGTGAACAAATAAACAAACGGAGGCTCAGCACTTGAAGTGTTTTAATATACACACAAACAGCAACAATGTTTCGACCCTTAAAGGGCTTGATAAATCATCTCCGCTCTTGCAGTGTTCATTACCTATCAGTACCTAGTGGTCCATGTAAAGAAAAGAGGTGAACTGGTGACAGGGTCATGGGCAGCCAAGGCTCATTAATGCACGTGGTGGCGATCACTGGCCCATGTGGTCAAATCCAACAGACGAGCTGCAGCTCATATGGCTGAAAAAGTTATTGCTGGTTCTGATAGAAAGGTGTCACAACACACAGTGCATCGCCATTTATTGCGCATGGGGCTGCGTAGTCATAGACCAGTCAGGGTGCCCATGCTGACCCCTGTCCACTGCCTAAAGTGCCCTCAATGGGCACATGGCCATAAGAACGGGATTATAGGGCAATGGAAGAAGGTGGCCTAGTCTGATGAATCACGTTCTTTTTTATATTACCCGGGGAGAACACATGGCACCAGGGTGCACTATGGGAAGAAAGCAAGCCGGTGAGGCAGATGCTTTGGGCAATGTTCTTCTGTGAAACTTTGGGTTCTGCCATTAATGTGGATGTTACTTTGACACGTACCTCCTACCAAAGCATTGTCAGGGTATTCCCTGATGACATTGGCCTCTTTCAGCAAGATAATGCTCCTTGCCACAAAGCAAAAATGGTTGAGAAATGGTTTGAGGAACGAGTTCAAGGTGTTGACTTGGCTTCCAAATTGTGGGATGTATCTGTGGGATGAACTGGACAAACAAGTTCAATCTATGGAGGCCCCACCTCGCAATTTACAGGACTTAATGGACCAGCTGATAACGTCCTAGTGCCAGATACCACAGCACACCTTCAGAGGGAATCCATGCCTCCACGGGTTAGGGCTCTTTTGAAGGGAAAAGGGGGACCTTCACAATATGATTATGGTGTTATGGCTGATTGGTGTACTTTAATGTGAATTCTTCATTGGTGGACTGCATAGGGGCAGTCTCTTTAATACCAAAATAAAAAATGGTACTTAATATTGCTTTTCATTTCTAAAACAGTGACAGTTTACAAGAAATATCACATATCCATTTGTTGTTTTTTTTATTACAGTTACAAATGCGAAGGTGTTGTTAAAGATGTGGCAGACAGGATTGTGGATTACATCCGCCCTGGACCTTATAGGCTCAAGTGGGACAGCTTAATGACAACAATGGATATAATAAAGGACTTAAATCAGGTATATTTTAAAATTGCTCAATTGAGATACATGCAAAGCTGCATGTTCTATAAACACGACTAACCATTAACACACATATAGCATAAATCTAATACATTAATGAAGCATATGATTATGCTGAGGTTGGCTCATGAGCTATTTTTCTAAGACATATATATTTCACGTTACTGACCAGCACATCTTAAGTCTTACCCAGCAGTGTGTTAGATGCACATGGGAATCATTCCTGAATGGACTAATTGCCTTCTGCAACTTTATACACCCCACGGACTGCAGAATCGCACTTTATATATTTTTACATTTTCCAGAAAATCCTGTATGTTGTATTTTTATAAACTTTGTGATATTTTTATATTTAATGTTGTGGTACATAGCTGCCACAAAAGCTAGAGTGCCAACTACACAGCACATGCGTGTGTAGCAATTGCAGAAACAAAAATTCTGTCATCTTACTTGCTCCACACAGAAGTCCCATACATTTAACAGTACATGTGAAACTTCCATTAAAGGGAAAATGATAAATCATATGAAAGGAAACACAAATCATAATTATTTATTTTATCATTATTGCCCCTTGAAATAAATATATTTAAAATATCTTATTTTGTATCACATTAAACTACTGCTTATAAGTAGAATACTATGTAAAAATGATAATGTTATACTACAACATTTTCCATGCATTAACTAACTAATTATTCTTTTGTGTTAGGGTTGCTGTGTGATGCGCTATACAACTGCCGGCCAGCTTTGGAACATTATATCACCCAGGGAGTTTGTTGACTTCTCCTACACCACACAATATGAGCGTGGTCTTTTAAGCTGTGGTACGTTTCTTCATCAAATTTCTCAAAGCTTTTGTATTGCTAGAAATTCATTTTTTAAAGTTGTACCTTGTCGAGTGGCATGCATTGCCCAACTCTAGGGAATATTGATGTCTAAATAAACAAATGTATATTTGAAATACATTACTAGCTCACCTCTGGAGATAACCTCATGATGCCGATAACAGCCTTACGTTCCTATTGAGTAGGATAACACAATTCGGAGATTTTACTAAAACATGACGTAAAGTCATGATTTTATGAAAGACACGGAGGCGAATATTGTGCATTAACCCTTTCTTTACTCCAAACAGCAGCAAAGAAAAATGACATTGGTGACAGAAAAAACCAATAAATAGAAGAGCACATGCCCCTCCCACATAATAACCATAATAACAACAATATAAAAGGTCCAGTACAGCCTCCAAACTTCCTCTTTCTTTGACTGTCATACAACGCAGCTCAGAAGACCGGAAGCAGATAGGGAATCCAATCCGGAACAAACCAAGAGAACTGACAGGCGGCAAACACCGGAAACACGAAAACTCAGTCCCGAAAGGACCTCAAAGGCGGAGACACCATCAGAACTCTCAACCTGAAAAAACAGAAAGAGACAAAGAGCGTGGAAACAATTAGTTTCAATAGCAGAAAATCGAGGGTAAAACATCAGAGCCATCACCTCACACAATTACATGTCATAAAAACAGGCATAAGACATGGAAAAAAGGACGATAACCAATAAAAACAGAGAATTCCAAACCTGGAAGTGTATATCCTGAAAACGCGCCCTACAACAAAATCCACAAAATAAGAAAAAACAAAGGGGACAGGGCAAAAAATGTATACATTGAAATACATTTAAGCGGCGGGACAATATTCGCCTCCGTGTCTTTCATAAAATCATGACTTTACGTCATGTTTTAGTAAAATCTCCGAATTTTATTTCAAGACACGGAGGCTCATATTGTGCAGGTTCAAAGCTGAGAGACAACAGAAGAAAAAACGTGTTCAATAGGCTTAAAGTAGAACTCACGAAACGTGGACTCACGTGACCAATCCGCCGAACGGAGGATATCTTCCAAACGCCCCCCTAAAGCCAAACTCTTGGATGCCGCAGCGCTCCTGGTGGAATGAGCCCCGAACCTGGAAATGTTGAGACCAGCTAAACCCATAACCCATTTGACCCAACGGGACAACGTAGTCGAGGAAATAGGGAGATGCGGGTGTCTGAACGACAAAAACAACTGTGGAGCATCTGGAGTCCGGAATTGAGAGGTGCGAGACTCATATTCCTTAAGACAAAGCACGGGACAAAGTGCCGGATTGGCCGGGAACGCCGGATAGACCACAGACCTAATAGCGGTCTTAGTGCGCCTGGAGATATCAAACTTAACGCCTTCAGGCACGAAAGATCTGGCATTCCAATCCAGAGCACGGACGTCGGAGACCCGCTTACATGAAATGAGACAAAACAACATGGCTAACTTAGCCGACAACTGACGCAAAGATAAAGCGGAATTAGGAGGCCAAGATAAGAACAGATGGAGTACCACATTAACATCCCAAGTGCAGGAATATCTCGGTCTAGGCGGTCTGGAGAGACGGATACCCTTAAGCAGACGGCAAATGACTGAATGTTTGCCTACCGGGACACCGTCAAAGCCTAAATGCGCAGCAGAGATGGCAGAACGGTAAAGATTGATAGTCCGATAGGCACGACCGTCATCAAAGAGGGAAGAGAGAAAAAGAATAACAGAATTCAGAGGTGCTGAAAAGGGATCCAAGTGCCGTCCCAAGCACCAAGAAGCCCAAGTTTGCCAGGCTGCACGGTAAGATCGGTGAGTGCCTGGTGCCCAAGCCCCTGCCAAGAGCCGCTGAGCCGAGCCCGAAATGCCCGAGAGGTGCCAGGGATCCCGGAAACTAAACACGCCAGAAGAGACAGGCTGCCGTCTAGAATCAGAGGGTGAACCGACCCGGAAGGGTCCAGTAGCAGCGGGGACTGGGAATGGAGCACACGAGGGATCTCCACAATCAGATCTAAGAGACTGGGGAACCAGGGCTGAGACGGCCAGAACGGCACCACCAGCACCAAGGTCGCCCGTTGACGACGGATTTGGAGAAGCGTCCTGGAGATCATGGAGAAGGGAGGAAAGGCGTAATGACGACCGACGGACCAGTCTTGCAGGAAGGCGTCCACGGCGAGGGCCTCCGGGTCCGGTCTCCAACTGTAAAAGACCGGAAGACGGGAATTGAGCCGTGAGGCGAACAAATCTATGTGGAGCGGATCCCAAAGATCCATAATAGATGAAAAAACTGAGGTCGCTAGAGTCCAGTCGCTGGAGTCTGACAGGTAACGAGAGTTCCAATCCGCAACCGTGTTGGAGAGACCAGGTATGTATTCCGCTTGGACCATGATGTTGCGATCCAGACAAAAAGACCAAAGGTCCTTGGCCAGGTCCGCCAACGCCGCCGATTGGGTACCCCCCAGGCAATTGATGTATCTGACCGCAGATACATTGTCCATACGTAATCTGATGCAGGAATTGATGCATGTCTCGGAAAAACTTTTGATGGCGAACGATCCCGCCAGAAGCTCTAGGCAATTGATATGGAGCCGTGCTTCGGTCCGAGACCAAGGACCCCCCGTGGACGTCTCCCCGCACCGTGCGCCCCAACCGTGAAGGCTGGCATCCGACTCGATGGACAGCTCGGGTTGAAGACCAAAGATAGCCTTGCCATTCCAAGCATCCATGTTGGCCAGCCACCATCGCAGTTCGTCTAGAGTCTGAAAATCCAGAGTGATGAAATCCGCGTATGACGCTCCCCTGCGGAGGTGACTGATTTTGAGCCGTTGTAATGCCCGGTAGTGAAGCGGGGCTGGGAAAATCGCCTGGATGGAGGCCGCCAGCAGACCAATAATCCTGGCAAGGTGCCGGATGGATATCGTACGTAAACGAAGAACCCTGCGAATTTCTTTCTTGATGGAGTGGATCTTGGATGATGGTAGGCTGAGCATACCCTCCGTGGAATCTATAACGAATCCCAGAAACTCCAACCGTCTGGACGGGATGAGGTGGGACTTTTCCATGTTGATTAAGAATCCGAGGTTCTGAAGAAGATCCAGCGTCCATCGAGCGTGGAGACGCAGCAGCTCCCGGTCCTGCGCCATGACGAGCATGTCGTCCAGATAGATAATCAGACGGACCCCGCGGGAGCGCAAGAGGGCAACGACCGGCTTGAGAAGCTTGGTGAAGCACCAGGGAGCTGAAGAAAGACCGAAAGGCAGACAAGTAAAGCGCCAGGGCACACCGCGCCAATGGAAGTGGAGAAGATTTCTGGATTCCTCCGCTACCGGAACCGTGAGATATGCATCCCTGAGGTCTATCTTGATCAACCAATCGTTCAGCAGGAGGAGATCTCTGAGTAGATGGATGCCCTCCATCTTGAAGTGGCGATATTGCACATGATAGTTGAGAAGACGGAGATTGATAACGGGGCGTAGACCACCTCCCTTTTTGTGCACCAGGAAAATATTGCTGGTGAAACCCGGAGTGTGCGGGGGAACACGTTCTATAGCCCGTTTGTCCATCAAAGCGGTTAGTTCGCGATCTACCAACTTGGCATCCTGGAGAGAGAACCTGAACGGTTGAGGAGGGGAATTGAGAGGGGGCCGCCCAACTAACTCGATGACGTAACCCTGGACTGTCTGAAGAATCCAACCGTCGGAGGTTATGGACTGCCAGACCTGCAAAAAATGGGTGAGTCTGCCCCCTACAGAACATGGGAAAGAATGGTGAACAGAAAGATGTCTTACCTGTAGGTCGACGTGTGAATTGGGAACCACGTTGGCCTCTAGCCCTCCAAGGACGACCGCGTTGCGGGAAGAACGGAGATCTTGCGGCAAAGGAGTCCTGATAAGATGGTCGCTGGTAGGAGTAATAGGAGAGCGAACCTCGACCTGTGCGGGAGGAGCCTTGGGAGGGACGGCCGGACAGACGACCCCTGAATCTGCCGGCCCTGGGAGAGACCCGTTGGTGGAAAACCTTGCGCATGGAGGTCTGCGCTTTATCAAGTGCGGTAAAAGCACCAACATACCGACTTAAATCCTTAATAAAGGAGTCACCAAATAAAAGGCCTTGGGCTTCACTACCCATTTCAGTCAAGGCCAGATTGGCCAGTTTAGGTTCTATCTTAAAGAGAATCGCCTTGCGGCGTTCGATGGAGAGGGACGTGTTGGTATTCCCAGCTAAACAGATTGCTCTCTGTATCCACCCTCGAAGAATCGTAGGATCTGGAGGTGAACCAGATTCCACCCAATCCTCTATTAACTGGAATAATTTGGTTAAAGGACCAAAAATGTCTAGATGTTTGTCCTGAGTTGCTTTCAGGGCGGACTCCAGACCTTTGCGGGGATTCCAACCCGACTTAGAAAGGAACTGGATCACTTTGGGATCAACAGTGGGAGTCTCGCAGACTTTACCTGGGATAATGGGCCGGGGACATTCTGCGCGCAGTTTACTGCGAGAGCTTTTACTAAGTGGTTTGCGGACTCTAGCCTGTAAATACCTGGCCACATGCTCTGAGGGCAGCCACTCAGCCGACCGAGGGTGATGTAATCCCTCCGGATCAAAAAACGGCTCCCCAAATTGGTCAAGGACCAAAGATTCTGAGGTCTTAGAATTAGGAGTATCCCGAGAACCTTCCGCCTGTGCCGAAGTCTCAGGGGGGTGAGCCGATTCGTCAGCGGACTGCTCTCCTAAATGGGAATCAGAGTAAGATGAATCCCAAGCCTCCTCTGGGGACCCCACATCAGAGTCAGACGCACTAGAAGATTGCGTCTTAGCAGATTTCCACTTCCTCGCCCGTTCTGCCCGGCGAGTTAGGGCTCTTTTGCGTTTGCTAGCAACGCTATCATGGATGGGATTTTTACCATCAGTCATAGTGGTTCTGGAGGCAATTGAGCGCACATGGCGCGATTTACATGTCGCTTTCCTTCCTACGGCTGCCTTAGGGACAGAGCCGGAAGGGGTGTTTTGAACAGGCCTGGCATTAGGGATAGATTTTTGTATGGCCTGGGCTAGAGACACAGATAGAGCAGATGTCATGGAGTCCATGGCTGAGGCTATAGCCTGAGAAACTGAGTTATTCAATTCCTTAATAGGGTCAAAGCCATGATAATCTGAGGTCTTATCCCCACTAACAGAGGGTTCCTGGTCTGAGAGATCCATAGGGGGAGAGTTTTGCTCAGACATAGCAAGGAACTATAGCAATGTAAGGAATGTACCCTATAAGTGCACACCAAAAGTGGAGCAAAGTAAGGGAAATGCCCCTGTACTTGCAAACCCAAATAATAATAGAAGAAACAAAAAATCAGAGGTTTCAGAGAAGAAATAATGGCCAAAAGACGTCAAAAAAGGGCACCTGTCCGCTCCCAAGGGTCCACTCCTCCCGCGTAGCAGAGACGGAATGGCGCCCAGCCACGCGAATGGGAGGAGCCAAGGAGCAGAAAGGCGCGAGAGCAGAGCCGGCGGATAACGAGGAGAGAGCCGCGATGACAGAAAATCAAGAAAGAAAAAACGTGTAACTCGGGGACGAAACGCACCCGGAGAAACGGAGGTAAGTAGCGGCAAGAAAAAACCGCCCGGAGAAGAGAAAGCTCCGCGAACGAGTGGGAGCGGGAGCGGAAGCCGGGTTAGCGGCGGTAAAGGGAAGAAAGTGCGTAAGCGGGAGCCGGGTTAGCGGCGGTAACGCCGAAAGGAGACGGGGAACAGGAGCCGGGTTAGCGGCGGTAATGAGCGATGAATGCGAGAACTGGAACCGGGTTAGCGGTGGTAATACGAGGAGAGGAAAAATTTGAATA
>VKOC01015701.1:0-15179 GCA_009364415.1 Spea multiplicata | reverse complement strand
TCGATGGAGAGGGACGTGTTGGTATTCCCAGCTAAACAGATTGCTCTCTGTATCCACCCTCGAAGAATCGTAGGATCTGGAGGTGAACCAGATTCCACCCAATCCTCTATTAACTGGAATAATTTGGTTAAAGGACCAAAAATGTCTAGATGTTTGTCCTGAGTTGCTTTCAGGGCGGACTCCAGACCTTTGCGGGGATTCCAACCCGACTTAGAAAGGAACTGGATCACTTTGGGATCAACAGTGGGAGTCTCGCAGACTTTACCTGGGATAATGGGCCGGGGACATTCTGCGCGCAGTTTACTGCGAGAGCTTTTACTAAGTGGTTTGCGGACTCTAGCCTGTAAATACCTGGCCACATGCTCTGAGGGCAGCCACTCAGCCGACCGAGGGTGATGTAATCCCTCCGGATCAAAAAACGGCTCCCCAAATTGGTCAAGGACCAAAGATTCTGAGGTCTTAGAATTAGGAGTATCCCGAGAACCTTCCGCCTGTGCCGAAGTCTCAGGGGGGTGAGCCGATTCGTCAGCGGACTGCTCTCCTAAATGGGAATCAGAGTAAGATGAATCCCAAGCCTCCTCTGGGGACCCCACATCAGAGTCAGACGCACTAGAAGATTGCGTCTTAGCAGATTTCCACTTCCTCGCCCGTTCTGCCCGGCGAGTTAGGGCTCTTTTGCGTTTGCTAGCAACGCTATCATGGATGGGATTTTTACCATCAGTCATAGTGGTTCTGGAGGCAATTGAGCGCACATGGCGCGATTTACATGTCGCTTTCCTTCCTACGGCTGCCTTAGGGACAGAGCCGGAAGGGGTGTTTTGAACAGGCCTGGCATTAGGGATAGATTTTTGTATGGCCTGGGCTAGAGACACAGATAGAGCAGATGTCATGGAGTCCATGGCTGAGGCTATAGCCTGAGAAACTGAGTTATTCAATTCCTTAATAGGGTCAAAGCCATGATAATCTGAGGTCTTATCCCCACTAACAGAGGGTTCCTGGTCTGAGAGATCCATAGGGGGAGAGTTTTGCTCAGACATAGCAAGGAACTATAGCAATGTAAGGAATGTACCCTATAAGTGCACACCAAAAGTGGAGCAAAGTAAGGGAAATGCCCCTGTACTTGCAAACCCAAATAATAATAGAAGAAACAAAAAATCAGAGGTTTCAGAGAAGAAATAATGGCCAAAAGACGTCAAAAAAGGGCACCTGTCCGCTCCCAAGGGTCCACTCCTCCCGCGTAGCAGAGACGGAATGGCGCCCAGCCACGCGAATGGGAGGAGCCAAGGAGCAGAAAGGCGCGAGAGCAGAGCCGGCGGATAACGAGGAGAGAGCCGCGATGACAGAAAATCAAGAAAGAAAAAACGTGTAACTCGGGGACGAAACGCACCCGGAGAAACGGAGGTAAGTAGCGGCAAGAAAAAACCGCCCGGAGAAGAGAAAGCTCCGCGAACGAGTGGGAGCGGGAGCGGAAGCCGGGTTAGCGGCGGTAAAGGGAAGAAAGTGCGTAAGCGGGAGCCGGGTTAGCGGCGGTAACGCCGAAAGGAGACGGGGAACAGGAGCCGGGTTAGCGGCGGTAATGAGCGATGAATGCGAGAACTGGAACCGGGTTAGCGGTGGTAATACGAGGAGAGGAAAAATTTGAATAAGTAAGAGAAGGAAAAACAATATAGGAAAATAAGACAATAAACGTATGCAAATCAACACATCCTACCCCCGAAGGGGAAGAAACATGCAAATAAATATCACAAAAGGACAAATATAATCGGTAATATATATCGAAATGTGAAAGTACTTATCTGCTGTCTGGAGCAGCAAAGAAAGAGGAAGTTTGGAGGCTGTACTGGACCTTTTATATTGTTGTTATTATGGTTATTATGTGGGAGGGGCATGTGCTCTTCTATTTATTGGTTTTTTCTGTCACCAATGTCATTTTTCTTTGCTGCTGTTTGGAGTAAAGAAAGGGTTAATGCACAATATGAGCCTCCGTGTCTTGAAATAAAATCAGATTGCTGATTATTGTTTGAAGCTAAGGCATCTGTATCTTCCGCTTCCCCACCTATAGGTGGTAAAGCTGGTAAATAAAATGTAAATCATTTGATAATATTTATTTTTGCAATTTTGGTAGTTGAAGTCATAGTTAATGTTACAATATAAAAAAGTTTCTTCTACCTGACATATGTCAGGAAAGACTGCAGGGTCATCTGCGCATAACACTGTGCGCATTTCCAGGCACGGTAGGGCATTTGTTTATGAGCTACCAGTGTATTCTCCCCTAACCCTAAGACACATTAGCCTGTTAGAAAACACAAATTATATAGGCTTACAAGCAACTAAAAAATTGATTGATGAAAACTGTAATTTTATATTTGTTGTACAACAACTTTAACCTCTTCTTGACCATAGGTGTATTAGTACAAATTCCAGCAGTTGACGCCAGATGACATACTATTACGTCCTGGTGTTTTAAGAATCAGCAGGACCGTGCATGGGAGATCAGTCTATTGAGTGTCAGCCTGGTCTGCCACCTAATAGCTCAGGACAAAATGTATGGCTCCAAGCTGAATGATCTAATGTGACAGTGCTCAAGGTGAGCGTGATTGGGTCTCCTAGCAGGTTTCTCTGTTGCTGATCACACTCCCTTTCTCTGGTCACAAAGCTTTGCCTCCTTATGACTGTGTCATCAGAGAAAAGGAGATTGCTACAAGCGCACTGTAAGAGGTTGTCACAACCGGAAGAGAAGGAGGAGAAAGAGAAGCCCCCACCAAAAAAAAGTTTAAAAAAAAAAGTGCCAATACTTAATAATTACTGTTTCTTATGTTCACATTTGTTTGGAAAACCCATTCATACTCCAATTGACTTTTGTTCTGTTTTTTCTTTCATCAAACAGGTGTTAGCATTAAACATGAAGTTGTTCGACCAAACTGTGTGCGTGGATTTAACCATCCCTGTGGCTGGTTTTGTGTACCACTTCAAAGTGACCCTGAGCATAGCCTTCTGACTGGCTATATCCAGACGGATCTGAAAGGGATACTTCCTCAGAAGTCTGTTGAGCTTGCGATGGCAAGTTCTCTCGTAAACTTTTATACCGATCTTAAGAAGGCATTGAAAGCATGAATGTCCTTTGTGGCAACTTCCTATACTGGATAACCAGTAGATTTTAACAAAAGTCAACTTGAGCATTATCCTATTTTTGACTTTCTTAATGGACATGCTGTCGTTGAACAAGTCTTAGTGTAAAACCACGACAGCTTTAGTTGAAATTCAAGGAAAAGTCATACCATATTTTATTACATGGAATATGTGAATACGAAACAGTTTCTCACAGCAGCATTGACACTGGACTCATTGAAGGCTGGCAGATTGCAATATTTTTGAATTTTATATGAGTGGGCTCATACTTATCCATAGAAGGATCTGTCACTTTCCAAAATTATACATTCCGCTGTATAATTATTAATACTATGTAATGTTGTTTATAGATCAAACCAAGCAAAATATATGTATACAAGGAGAGCAGCCATCTTCTGGTTCTCAAGATCGGCATGCTTTATTTTTAACAATTTTTGTAAATTTTATATTATCCCTTATAGCTTGTGCAAACGTGCCTTTGTTTGCATGTACCCAAATGTATAATGGAAAATGAGGAATAATTAGGAATTCAAATGTATTTGAAAGCTAAAAATTCGTTTTTAAGGTATGCCTCTGCATGTCTGAAACATTGAAATATGAAGCATACATTTTTCAGGGCTTATGACCTTTTCTGTTTAATTGTGACCCTGCACAGTTTACTTGTCCGTTGAGTCCTGTTTTATAATAGTGAAAGGAACATGTTTTTTTTTTCTAATTAGCAACATACAGGTAACAGCTTTTAATCAACCGTTTTGCTTTAATAATTTGTGTTTTCATATTACCGTATTACCGTATATATATTAATATTTATTTATATATATTATGTATTCTATATGCAGCTTTAAAAATTTTATTTATAAAACCTAAAACCTGATGTTAAACCAAAACAATACTGTCAATGCTATTTGGAAAAAAACCCTACTGAGTGTCTTGTGAAAAGGCTTACTTTGTAAATTGAATAATTTTGTTCTTTTTAGTTTTCATGCTAATTTTTGTTGTGTTCATCAGGTATTCATTGGCAATGTTTCCACACTGAAAACTGCTTGTTATTGTAATACCCTCGTTTGTTAGTAATATGTTATGTTTCACAGTTTTATAACACAGCCTTGAACTTTGTTCTGCACCAGGGTAAGCAGTGTTTTATTGTAACCTTAAATAAGCTGTAAATAAGCATACTGAAGCGACATCGTAAGACCTTGTATGTAACACAATTCTCTGTGAATAGTGGGCGCATTATACAAATGTAGAAGGGACTATAATGAGCATTTTTTCCAGGACACATATTAATTTCTTGTGCTGCAGCATGTGGGATGTAAAAAACTTACAGAAGATAATTAATTACTCAGTTACGCAGTATATGAAATGTACTTGTGTCCTTGAAAAAAATGCCATTATAATGTATAATACAAAGAGCATACTCGACCATTACACCAACTGTTCCTACAATGTTGGAAGTATAGCATTGTCTGAAATATCTTGTTATGTCCCCTTCAGCATACCAGTACAATTAGCACAACTTTGTGGGAACAGTTTGTGGGACCTCGCAAATGCTCTACTGGATGAATTGACAAACATTCCTACAGAAGCACTTGTGGAAAACCTTCCCAGAGGAGTGAAAGTGTTATAGCTGCAAATTGGGGGACCAACTACATATTAATGTATTTAGAATGCAATGTCATCAAAGTCCCTGTCGAGGTAATGGTCAGGTGTCCCAATACTTTTGTCCTTATAAGGCTAGGTTTCCACTTGGGTTTTTCTTTACAAAAACGCCCATAATAACGCCAATTTAGCCACACTGCGTTTTATTCGTGAAAAAACACTGCGGCCAGATGTTAGCTGTTCTTCAATAGGAAATCGCCACAAACATGTTCCACTTGGCGTTTTCTGTTTGGCGGTGCTTGGGATTTTTTTCTCTCTTGCGTTTTACTGCTTTTTGAGCTCCTGTGCAGTTTTTCAAATCGCTGAAGCATGTTGACCACTGGCAGTTTTTACAAGGAAATCTTTGGTTTTCTCTCAATAGGAAAGCCTTGGTTGAGAAAAAAACGCCATGAAAAGCCATGTGGCGTTTCCTTGCGTTTTTATGCGTTTTTTCCACTCATTTACAATGCAGAGAATGACCATATTGCTGTTTTCTTTTTCTATTAAATTCTGAAACTAAACAGTTTCACACAAAACAATTCAATGAGTTTCACACCATTGAACAAACAAACAAAAAATTACTTCCGTTATTTTTTTTTTTTTTTTTTCGCATATCAACTGGATCCTGCCCGCCAAAAGCCAACAGCAAAAATTGCACCATCATTGGGCAAATATCTTCTTAGATGAGCAGACTTCGCGAATATAAGCCTTTACTAAACCACAGAAAACAGAAAAAAAGGGTTCCTGTCTCTTTTGTTTAAGAGAACAATCTATATATTTAAATTGACATCAGGAGAGGGCAGATACTTGCCATTTATCTTAATCCCTTTTAGCTGGGTGAAAATTCTAACGTGTAAAGGCTGGAAAAACTGCCTAAGGTCAAAAAAGCAATTTCCAAAACGCCAGAAAAACCTCCAGAAAAAACGCCAAAATGCAGTGGTAGTTTTCTTGGCGTTTTTGTTGGCGTTTTCATCAAGAAAATAACGCAGGACAAAAACCCAAGTGGAAACCTAGCCTAATAAATATATATCTCAATCAGATGTCAAAGGCCACAAGCACAGTACAGGATTTATGATGACAAACCAATAACATAATAATGACTGGTTGTAAAACACTTGAATTTGCACAAATATGTATATGGTGCTGTATTTTTTCCTGGCCTCCTCCAGGAGCAGAAAGTGTTAAGGGTTTATACGTAGGCTGATCATACTTGTGTTTTTGAAGTATACTGCAATCCTGGGATACTGGGTTCACATATTTTATCATCTCCATTATTTAAAACTGAGGTAAGCATTGTTTGTTAAAGATATTATATATCTATATTTAGACAATCATATAAAGATATTAGAAAAGTTGATTGTACTTAATATCTTTCATCTGAGAGATTCTGTACCATGTTTCCCCCGAAAATAATACCCATAAAATAAGCCGTAGCAGGATTCCTAAGCATTTGCGCAATATAAGCCATACCCTGAAAATAAGACATAGTGATAGGCAGGGCCGGCAGATCAACCTTCGAAACAGCAGCTGGGCGGCTCTGAGTGGGATTGAAAGCGGCACCTGGGCCGCCTCCTCCCACCCCCGGCGCCGCCTCCTCCCGCCCCCGGTGCCTTTATATGAAGTTAAAGGGGCCGATGGCAATGCCTCAGTACTTCGTCCCACCCCTTTTAAGACGTGGTGAACACCGGCCAGGGGTGGGCTGGGCCAGGGGGGCAATAGAAAGTAATAGTAATCACTTAGAAAGTGATCTACGATGTATGGCGGCGGACACCCGTTTTGAAAGTTTAAACTAAACTTCAATGGTGTTGCTTGAAAAAATAGTAACATTAAAAAATTATTATGCATCAGTAAAAAGCATTTCAAATACCCAAGGGGTATCTTAATAAAAAAAAAAGAATGGTTTGATGGTTGTTGGTAAAAGCAGGCATAGGCACAGACTGACCAAAATGGGGAGGAAAAGCGCACTTCCAAAATGTAGAACTCTATTTTGGTGCCAAATCGCATTCCCTTTGAGATGATTCTGATTTAAAGGACTCAGAATCCTTCTATCATTGCCTTCTGATGGTCGTGCCTATCCTGATAGCGCCTAGCCCTCAGTAAAGCGTTCCTGTTTGACTTCCATTACCGACTCGGCTTGTTCTTGTTCCTGATTCCTGGCGTTCTGATTCCGGCTTGCCCCACGACGTTGCTGATTTCTGGTTCCCTGACCTCGGCTTGTTCTACGACGTTCCTGATTCCTGGCATCCTGATCTCGGCTTGTTTACGACTATCCTGTATTCGTACTCTATGATCTCTGTCTGTTGGACTGTGCTCTTGCTGTTCTACCTGATAACGGTGTCTACCTATACGCTGAGCGTGACAGAAAGTCCTAAAATTAGAGCTATATCTTCACAAAAATTCTTGCATGGAAATTCACCTGAACTTACCTGATTAGCAGGCCCATTAAAATTGTGATGACCTTACAGTCCTGCTGTGAAATCCTGTGATTTAACCTGCACTTACCTGACTAAAGAACCTGGTTCCATTTGAATTAAAATTACCAGACTCAAGTTCCTCAACTACAGAAGCCTGTGTGTCTTCAAATGAAATCTTATTGGAACTCCAACTCTGCTTCTTTGATTCTGCTAATCAACCCTGCTTCTTTGATTCTTCTCATCGTTATTACACCTGCTATAGATTCCAATACTCCTTGGACTTCAGCTATTAACTCTGGGGTAAGAGAACTGTACTCACTGGTATATATCGGCCTACCTGCTTTCATAAATTGACACTATGAACTTTCATGTTCATTATATTATGCTTTGCTTTATGAATTGTCTGCAACAAGAGATATAACTTACCTGCCTTGGATTAACTCATCTGTTTCTGGACTATTGTGTGCCTTCTTTTGATTTTGTACTCGTTTCTCATTATGAATAAAGACCTTCAACCCGAATTAACCATTAACCCTGAGTTGAGACTCTTTCCTGACCTGGTAAGGTTCATGACACATATATTAGGATGTTGTGTGACAGTGACATATGCCAGGAACTCATACCTGAACTAACATGTGTGTGGAAAAAATACCGCAAAAACATTCCAAAGACCGCAAAACTTTGACAAAGACTGGTGGTACAATTATTGCATGGAAAGAGTTAAACTACAAGCATTTGAAATACCATGGGGTGTCAATTGCATTGGACGGCTTCAAAGATGTCCCAAATTGTACATGGAGGCAGATTTGGAAAAAATGGTTTTGAAATAGCAAAATTGTAATTATTGCTTTCCTATTTAAGATAAAGAGAAAATAGAAATGAGTGGGAAGGGGACAGATAATAAGATGGGGCGGAGATACCGAGAAGTGGGAGACATAATGAAAGAAGGGGGAGATAAAGAGAAAGAGGTGAGGTAAATAAAATGAGAGATAAAGAGAAAGGAGAGAGATGTTAAAAAAATACTGCTTGATTTAATAAATTTGCGTGCCTTTGAACCTGATATATTTACATTTATTTTTTATAAATGCATATGAGAGGGGCCAGCATTTCATCCTAAGACCCAAGCAGAAGATTGGGTCTTGGGCCAGCCCTGGGTGCAAACGTTAGAGGATCACAACTTGCACGTCCATTTCGGGTCGCTGGACCTGCACCATTCGTTTACTATCGGCATAATACTGTGCTCCTCCCATGCCCTCCAGAAATGTGGCTTGGCAAGTGACACACACTTGGCTGACCAGTCACCCACCAACAGCAAGCAAGCCTGTGAGGTGGGGAAAATGCTTGCCCAGTGTTCTGTCAATGTTAAAGACAGCCCTGGCTGCAACTCTCAATGGGCTGCTTGGTGTATTTAAAGATCTCCGGCCCATTTCTACTACGGAGGTCCTTCAACCTAACAGGGATTGCCGGGATATAATGTCGTAATTGAACAAGCTCTATACAAGAAGCCCAGCAGTGGAGGAGGAGGAGCACCCTTTGCTCATGGTAGGTCTGTGGGGCAGCTGTGGGCACTGATGTGGATTTTGCTCATAAACACATTCCTGTAGCTGTCAGAAGACCACAGACAAGATCTTGAAATGATGGCTAAAATAAAAAATGCTATTTTAGAAATGTAAATATTCTTCAATTGTATTTTGCAAACAATACTAGGAATATTTTTTTTAGTTGTGAAAGATTTATAAACTTTAATTTGGGTAAAAGGTCAACTGGTTAAAGAGGTTAAGGTTAGAAACACAAAACACACCTACTACAGTACGCAAGCTATATTGTATTATTTTGCTTAAATAAGTATACATGTTACATATTTGCAATTCTAGACAATGTAATGACTGAAAAAGTCTATGAAAGTGCTTTTTGGTTAATAAAATACTGTATATAAAGTGTTATAATAAGGCATTCTTAACCCCCGGAGTGCCAGTGGAAGGTGGCCATCTTGTCATGTGGGCGGTTAATGCAAGCTATGTTTGAAACCGTATTTTCGAAGCCCCTGGAAAACTATATCAGTGGAATGTTGTTTATTTTTTTGCATAAACGCATATCCTATTTTCATGTAAACAGTTGTTATATGTAGTTGATAAAAACAAAATGGAATATTTTATGTTATATGACCATTATTGTCACTCCTCTTGACATGATGATAAAACTAGTAGGCATAACCCCTATAAAGTCCAGTAGCTTTATAAAATTGCCCAAAGAAAAAACAGACTACATAAGTCATACTTCATCTATTTTGAAGATTCTATGCATATCAAGGTTATAATTGAAATCGTATTTGATCATGTCATAGTTCACATGTTGGTACTGTGTTGACATCGTCCATGTCTGAAGTTGGCCATTTTAATATACGTAGTCACATGCACTGAACAAAGCATCACCAACTTGCTTATTTCATTGCACCTCATCAAAAAAAAAAAAAAAATATATATATATATAGAAAACAGAAAAAATTGCCAGTAGGCCATGCTATGATATCTTTTCTTGCTGAGTTGATGTTGCTGGTGCATGAAATGACAGAGACTTGGACCAAAATTTGATGTTGCTTTTTTCAAGACTCGCCATCTTCAACTTGCTTAGATTCCTGAGAAGGACCTTCCTCCTGGCCACCCTCTTGTACTGGGGATGGATTACGACTTGTCTTATTGCTGTCATGACTGCTGTGGCTCCCAGCACTCCCTAGGCGGGTTGAAGCTACTACAGCTTTTACAGCTGCCTGCGGAGAGAAGGAACACTGTATTAAGTACCTTATACATTATATAAATTTACTTTTCATCCTGAACTTGGTACATCCTAGTATCATATTTGTAATTTGCAACAAAAAAACAATCTAAGCAGAATGACAGTTGTGTATTGCATCTAGAAAAAAAGGCAATACAAAGTGATCGCTACACAGTGGACCTGTCTAAAGCAAAAGAAAGAATCCAATAGTAGTAAAGATCACCTTTACTACTATTTCTCTTTATCGTCTAGCCAGGTACTTCAGTCTTGTTCCTATTTGTGGGAGCTTAGAATCTGTAGTGTATACAACCATATTGCAATTATCAATACAATAGCTGCTCACAGCTGTTTATGATAAATACTGCTGTTATGTTGCTTTTACTATAAACAGCTGTTTATAGTAAATACTGTTAAATTCATTCCATGTGCATTCTATAAGGGCTGCTGTGCCACTTAACTACTACTTAGTTGGAATCTTTGGGACATATGTTAGTAAATATCACTGACACAACTAAATGATAGCTGATCCTTTAATATGTAAATCCATTTAATACTTGTTATTTGTACACATGGCATCTTCATTATTATTTCTTTTTTTCTATTTTATTATTCTGTATTTTGTACTGAGTTCACTCACCCTGGGTCAGGAAGAGTGAACTACCTGGTTCTCTTATTGGACAGGTTACCTGGTTCTCTTATTGGACAGGTTATCAGGAATACCCTATACATGACATTATGTACCAGCTAAAGCTACATCTCTGCCAAAGCAACATACCCCTGCCCCCAAATCACAATTCTAAAATGTAGACATCCTTTGGCAATATGGAACAAGAAACTCTACCCAGGGTGGGTAGGTATAAAGATAAAAAATGGTTTATAGAAGAATGTTTTTTTTTTCGTCGACCTACCTTGAGCTTGCGCCTTGCGTTGAATTCTTGTAGCTTCTTCTGAGCAGTGTCCATATGAGCAAAGTTAGCAGCTTTACCTGTCACCCAGGGGTGTTGTAATGCCTGCTGGGTGGTGAGACGCTTCTTTGGATCAAACACTATTAGTTTTTTGACCTATTGTTAAAAAAATACAGTACATAGAATGTTATAAGGGAAACATTATTAAATGATAACACAACACATGATTTTTGGTCTTGCATGCTTAAAACCCTCTGTGAACTGGAAAGGCATACAGTGCTCAACTAAACTGGCAGCCTCATGGTTAACAAGTATACCTTGGAACTCACAGCATTTGACCTGAGTCCCAATTTCAGAGTCTCAGGGTGAAAGGGCAGATTCTCAAGGTCACACAGTCTGAAGCAACTCCTTCCTATTCTATTCTGCAGTCATCATACATAAGACTGACATTTGGCTGCCAGTATGTTATGGATGATATATCTGCTTGAATGCAAGTGAGGGTAAGCTTCCCAATGGGCTATTAAAGGGTTTCAAGAGTCTCAGAGTCAGCTCATTTACAAAGTTCCCAGGTATGTTATCAAGAGAACCATAAAGGGGAATTTACAATTTCAATTTGTATTAGTGGGGGCTAATTTTAAATGTGTGCCAGTTTCATTTTATAAATGTTATATTGAACTGGAACTATTAACAAGATATAATTTAGCTTTACATAATTTAATATTTTCCAAAATAATTGTGATAAGCATGTAGTAGCAAAAATATAATACTCAATAAGAGAATGGATTATTATTATTATTATTATTATTATTCTCTATTTCCAAAGACCTAGGCTATTGTGTAATACTGTTATAATGAGGGTAGAGCTCAGGAAAGGAAGTAGCTTTCTATCAGCCAGTAACAGTGTGTGCTGCCAGGGTCAGTAATGAGATTGCCCTTGTACCAAAAAAAAGTGACACTTCTACTTGGTAAAATTGAAAAATTACACTTCTTGGCTAAAGAGTGGAGAATAATTAAAAACGTATAATTTACTTTATATCAATAATAGAGCTAAACGAAGCAGAAATAAATTAGAAGATTAGAAATCAGAAGCATCATTCATTTACTTACCAAGTCCTTGGCATTCAATGACACATCATCCCACCAGGGGGAGACAAAGTCATAATCACAGTTAAGAATTCTCTTAAACATGTACTGGTCCCCTCTTTCATCATAGAAAGGTTCAAAGCCACAAAGCCTGTGTGGATACGGAAATACTGGTGATTGATAAAAAAAATAATGTTCTAAATTATTATTAAATGCCCAAGATAGCACCTGAAAAAACCAAAGCACCTCTATAAAAACATGGTATTTTAATTATTTAGCCATTGTTATCTAATCAACCCAGTACCCTATGCAGTCAATCTCTACTACATATGGTTGACTATGGTAAATAATTGTAATAACTGTATGAAGGAAATACAAAGAGGTTATTTTACCAACAAGCACATATATTAGTATGATGGTAGAAAAGTATAGATGTTAATAGTTATATAGGTTAAATGTGTAATAAAAACACATTTTTTAGTACCTTATTATTTAATTTGATGAATTTATACTAAACTTTTTGCTTTACTGGGCCCATTTACATTATATGTTGATGAATGAGCGAAATTGTTTTGTGGACATTTAAATAGAGGATTATACCGTCTCTCAAAATGCTTAGAAAATAGGCTTCTTTTGAAACTGCCCTTACAAAGAATAACTAAACAATTACTACAAACCCTGCAAGTCTGCCCGTCAAGGTCAGTTTTTATTAACCTATGTCCTTCATTCAGTTAAATGCAAGAACTCCTCACTTTCGTACATCAGTCAAACTCACAACCTTCAGACTGTACAAGGCAAGGTAATCAGGTTTATGTGCAGGTCTTTGAATACAAATACATTGGGTACTTTGTCCTTTTTAATCCAGTTTAAGATCTGGGATCTAACTTTCAGCGCAATGCTACGCATTTATTCAACTAAGCTATTGCTTTAAAGTACTTCTTCACAGCATAAATCTGTGTGTGATCTCCTCATCACTATGCTCACTGTTTCATATTATTGAAGCAAAGCATTTCTTCACATTCACATTCAACCCCCCCCCCAACTTTGTTTTGGGGGTAAATAAGACATTTTAAAAACTAAACGTAATGTCTCTTTTCCATGATTACTCCCACATGCTCATCCAAATAATTAATATAACACCATCACTTTTACTGATTTACAGCAATGGCCACACCAGGATGACAACCCAGTTCCTTTATGGACGACCTGTGCACGTTGAACATTATTCTTCTTGCCAATGTGAGCCAATTCATATATTATTGGGCCTTTATCTTGTGCTTGCCCACTGGGTGAAGAAGTGAACAAGTGATGAATTTGCCGAGATGGCCTGCCACATTTTATTTTTAGAAAACCATGTCTCACAACAAAATGTTTAACATTAATATTTAAAGGCATAATACTGAGTGATTCTAAATCTTCTGTATTATAACCACGTTTTGAGAAAACATAAAGCTACTGTTAACAGGTTTGAAGTAAGCATGTATATTCCAGTGTTTTGATTATCATAATGAATGATGAATGAGGCAATAGTGGCGTTTTATAGATGTGAAGAAGAAATAACAAATTTATAATTTGTTGCAGGTGTGAGAACAGGGATGAAAATATGGAAACCTTCAATAGCATCTGTGTATTAATGATATATAACGGCAGCTAAATGTATTTATACAGATCATGGAGGCATTTGTGCCTTGCAACTGTCTCCCTTATATACTGTAATGTGTTTCAGGGGACAGTTTCTGGATGCATAAACTCTAGAAGAACAGAAATCCTCATATGAATGTAAAACACCATTGCTTTAGTCAATGTAGTATAGCATGCATGCGTAAGTGGAAAAACAACTTTATTCACCATGAGAAACAATTCTGGATTGATAAATACAATGCATATATAGAAACCAAAATTAATTACATCTGATAGGATTGTATGTAATAAATTCACAAATTCAATTGTTTTGCAGTAAAGTTCTTATGGAATACAATTGCTTGTTATATTAGTCTTCAACGCCATTGATCTTTTACACTTTGAAATTCACAATATACATTTTAAACTTATGTATGTAAGAAAAGTTCACTGAAAGCCTGCAAATGACTGATCTATACCATGTGAATGCAGGTTGTATACTGCCTCATATAACCTTAAAGGGGACTCTCCAGTCACCATATGCAGTTTAATGTCTGCAACATGTTAGCAGGATGACCTCACTTTTAGGTATTTTTCAATGTTGCACATGATGGTTTATAGTTAAATAATCTGAATATATATATGGAATAAAAGTAATATTTTCAGGTTCTTTTAACCTGTAATTTTACGTTTTCGTCATAACACCTTTCTGACATACCAGATCTGAACCTAATATTTTAATATATGTATACTTGATCCATTTTATTGTGTAAAATGCACTGTATGAGGAATGTTTAAGACAGCATATTTTAGCTAAACATGCATACTATCAAAAAGAAAATGACACATCGGTGCATTAAAAAACATGTACTATAGTGTACTTACAATATATAGGTAATTATACCAACAGACCACATGTCCACTTCAGGCCCATAGGCACATCCCCTCAAAATTTCAGGAGCTTTAGTATAAAAAAAGAAAAATATATATGAACGCCATGTAATTATATTAAGCCGAAAACTGCAGTAGAGCTACAGTTCATTTTTTCATTTCATTATTATTTTCACATATTATAATTTTTCATTTAGTCTCCTCCTAGACAGTCTTAGTATCACTGTGTTATACTCTTTGTGCTATTCTGATGAAAAGCACATTTATTATTATATTTATTATATACAGTACGATACCTATAGTCACATATTTGCTAAAGTGTATTATTTGGAAACATGTCTGTATCCAGAATTTGTTTAATAATTGAGCTGTAACTCGTATATTAAAATGTGTTGGCATAGCTGACTTATTACGCCAGAGCTGAGTATTCATAAATCAATACGCAATGCAAGCCCAGCTTTTGCCTGTGAATGTTAATTATGATGAGGCTTCACACTTTTGAAAATGGTAGGGATGGGTAAAACTGATGTTCTACAGAAATGAGAAGATCATAGGAAAAACTTAAAAATGTTTGTGTGAAAGTATTTGCTCTTTGTCTAATTTTCGGTATTGCATATTTTCCATTGATGTATTGATTTTGGTAAGACCAGTGTGTAGATAGTATTAACCCCTTAATGACAAAGCCCATACATGCACGGGCTCAAAATGCATTGTTTTTAATGGGTTT
>VKOC01015699.1:0-25582 GCA_009364415.1 Spea multiplicata | reverse complement strand
CTCTTATACCCACACGCACCCCTAATACATACCCAAGTCACACTATTTGCCATACAAATAACCATAGAACATTGTTTTTATCACATTAAAACAAATATATTCTGGTGCTTTTGCACCAGAAAAGTGTGGAGCGCTAAAATAAATATTTTTTAAACTCACCCTTTATAAGTAGTTGCTGGGTGGTAACATGTAACGGAAAAACCAGAAATACAAAAATAATAGTGCAGTATGTCTGTATATAGAAGTAGATAATATATATATATCCTACAGAGTGCGTGCTCACAATTTAAACGTAGCCTTTCAAGACGTGGGAGGAAGTGCTGAGGCACAGCCATTGGGCAGCGCGGTGCGTACATGCCAGCGCCTTTAACTCCATTAGGCGCCGATGGCGGGAGGAGGCGGCCCGGGTGCTGATTTCAATCCCGCTCGCAGCTGCTCAGCGGCTGTTTTGAAGGTTCGTCTGCTGGCCGACGCTGCCTCCACCTATTGTGAAACTGCAAGGGCAATCTGTGAAAAACATAAGGGATGCTCTAAAAGAACTCAGTGATGTCCTGCAGAACACATTTTAATGTATGCAAAAAGAACAGGTTTCACAGAGTCTGGGGTACATTTTTGAGCTGGCTGGTGTGTACTGCCAGGGCCCACATCACTTGTTCTGTTGTTCTCCAAAAAACTGTTCACAGCACATGATTGGGTTATTAGAGCACCAGAACACACTTAAACCCTTCAGACCAGCACTTTTTTCCCTCAGTTAAATATGCTGTAAACTATGGCTGGTAATTACTTATTGAGCTAGGGCACCAAAATCATTTATTTCATAAGTACAATAATTTTAGTTGTTGCCTTGCATTTTGGATCTAAACCACTTATCTGAGATGTCTTCATGGAGCCCCTAGGATAGGTTCACCTAGGTGCTTACCACATGTGTTGTTATAAATGAGGGTTGTACTTTTCACAAGTAAATCCACCATGGACACTTGGATCCTTCAGATATACTAGTTTTCAACCTGGCCTGTGGTTTGTATGTGGGTAGTGTGTACCGTGCATCACAAACCAACTACCACCTAAACCCCACCAATTAACAACACAGAGACTGAAGTTGGATAAAACAGGCCACAGCATATTTTATTAAGAATAACCACAAACACTGTGTTGGCCTAAACACCATAAACCAATAAACATAAATACACAATAAACCACACAATAAATACTAAATACAAATATACATAACACATAATACATTCAAACATAGCCAACACAGGAACTGAATTAACCCCGTCCTTGCCGGCCGCTCACCACTGTACAATCCAGACCACAGGTGCTCACCTCCCCCCTCGTCCAAACAAAAATGACAGCTACCTTCCGCTGTCCCACAACTAATGCTAACCTCCGGCCGACCATAAGCTCGGTGGGCACGTCCAATAACATTGACAGCTAACTTCCGCTGTCCCAGAACTAATGCTAACCACCAGCCGACCATAAGCTCGGTGGGCACGTCCAATAACATTGACAGCTAACTTCCGCTGTCCCAGAACTAATGCTAACCACCAGCCGACCATAAGCTCGGTGGGCACGTCCAATAAAAAACACCAGAGGTTAGGGGAGGATTGAGCCTTCCTTCACACCAGCATCCAAACTCCATCACTTACCAAAACCAGACCGGCAAGGACACACAAACCGCCAGCTGTGACAAAAGAAAGAAAGTTAGTACACAAAAAATAGGGAGGGAGGGTGGGAAGCAGGTAAGTCTGTTGACTGTCTCTGGAAAAATGACAGTGACCGGGGTCACCCAGAGGGCACCCTTTATCCCCTAGTGACTCCCGCCCCTACATTTACATACCCCAATCAAAAACACACATGCCCTGAGCATGCACTCACCCACACACATACATGCTCCCTGTCCATTTAGCTACGCTGATTCCCAGGAGCCTTGTATGTGGGTAGTGTGTACCGTGCATCACAAACCAACTACCACCTAAACCCCACCAATTAAGGACACAGAGACTGAAGTTGGATAAAACAGGCCACAGCATATTTTATTAAGAATAACCACAAACACTGTGTTGGCCTAAACACCATAAACCAATAAACATAAATACACAATAAACCACACAATAAATACTAAATACAAATATACATAACACATAATACATTCAAACATAGCCAACACAGGAACTGAATTAACCCCGTCCTTGCTGGCCGCTCACCACTGTACAATCCAGACCACAGGTGCTCACCTCCCCCCTCATCCAAACAAAAATGACAGCTACCTTCCGCTGTCCCACAACTAATGCTAACCACCAGCCGACCATAAGCTCGGTGGGCACGTCCAATAACATTGACGGCTAACTTCCGCTGTCCCAGAACTAATGCTAACCACCAGCCGACCATAAGCTCGGTGGGCACGTCCAATAAAAAACACCAGAGGTTAGGGGAGGATTGAGCCTTCCTTCACACCAGCATCCAAATTCCATCACTTACCAAAACCAGACCGGCAAGGACACACAAACCGCCACAAACCCCGCTGTTTAACCCCTTAAATCAGCGGGGGGCCCCACCAACAAAAGCCATGGCCTGACCGATCGCCTCCTGGAGTGCCAATTTCAAAATATCTAAACCAATATCATCGAGACGAACACCAATGCTTCAAAACAAATTAGCGGCGTCCCTCTCAAACACCCTGTGCCTAACTGGCACACCGTTAACACTAGCCCCAAACTTAGATACCCAACGATTCAACTTAACCCGCAACCGCTCCAGCGCCAGCTGGCTAGTCGCCTGCCGCCAGAAATTCTGAGACACTACCTCGGACCACACCAGCTGAACCTCCGGGAATAACACCAGAATCCTAGACAAATCCCTAAGAATGATATCCCCTAAGGAGCTAACCGGACCACCCCTAGATCACCCCGAGGTGAATCACTAGAACTGACAGGGAACCTCACAGCCTGGATAAGTTTGGAAAGGAGATGAACCCACCGCATCCCCCGCTTCCCAAACCACCACACCTCAACCCCCAGAGGGGAGAACCCCAACTGTGCCCCATTCGGGCGTACCTCCACCCTCTCCCTACCCCAGAAGACGAATGAGTGTCCGATGAGCCAAACTTGAGGAAGAACCGTACCCACAAAACAGAAAACATTAAGCAGACATATCCAAACGAACGTAAGACCTAAAACGCCCCGATCACCAACGCTCAACACGCTGCACCGAGGAATCGGGCAAACCCACCCAGGTAGCCTTCGTGGCTGCCCCAATACAGAAGGAATGCCCCCAAAAGCAATTTCCGAAAGACACCCACAAATTGAAAATGCGACAATTAGGACCCGTCCTGATGTACCAGAAGCGGGCCCCCTACTAGCTTGAGGAGAAGATATCCTTCCATGAAAGTGTTAGGGGGCTACCAAGGCTATAGGTGAACGCCAAAGGAATATTTTTCTATACAGTTTTGGGCAGAATGCTAATAACCAACCGGTATAATGAAAATGTAACGATTAAACTCCTTCGTAATAGCATTGGCTGAATGGAATCGGCTCTTATCTGTTGGTAAAATATCCAGCCGCACGGAATGCAAACCTTAGACTGTGCGGACCCCCGATACAAGTAGACGGGCATCACCTAGCTGTCCTAAATGGCACACTGCACCACAGGTAGTTCCCCTGAAAGAACTTATGGGGGTTATAACCGATGGGGTTATTAAGTTGTGACTGTAGTTATGAGGCGGGGGGGGAGGCACATGCAATAAGTACCCCCTCCCGCCCCAATGGATTCTCTGGTTAAGGTTGTGCGGTATGCATGCTAAAAGATCTGTATTAAAAACCAGTAAACAGGTCTTGGCAATTAGCACACGATTAACAAATTTCCATGACGTGGAAAAAATGGATTTTATATATAAATGAACCCCTGTATGTGGAAAACCAAGGTGAGGTCATATTCAACTAATACTTTATTTATTTATCTCATTTTTTTTTTTTGGCATATTTGACTTAAGGTGACGTATGCTATTTTAGAGATAGATACCAGGTCAAGCCCAGAAAATGAAACGGTATAGAGAAACTTGGCCAAGCATACAAATGCCAACCTGAGCCCCATCGAAGCAATAACATGGACAAAATGGTGCGCCTATAGTTATTACCCATCTACGTAGTGAGGTCCTCCTGACTTTAAGTAGAGTCCCAGGCCCTCACCTATAGCCAAGTACATACACATCATGCGATGAGAACAGGAATAAAAGGCAAACAAAGTACCAGCGAAACAATAGAATAATATTTGCAAGAGAAAACCGGTGAGCGATCGACTGGTTAGCCTAGAAAAACACCAGTTGTTAGTGGCAGCCGAGGACAAGCATTCTATAGATCCCGCAGGATTCCACTCCTTGGGGTGTGAATGTCAGGCCATAGAATGAAACAGAGAGTGAAAGCAAGTCCAGTAGATCCTTATGATTCCACCCCTTGGGGCCTAAACTCCTGGCCGATCATACATGGCCCAGGAGCAAAACCATAACAAGCTCCATAGCTTGTGACTTGAGTCAGCACCACCTCAGAGGGCTAACTCCCACACTATGGTGCACCACCAAGGATAGTCCGAACCAAGGGATAGTGCCGTCCACTCGTGGCACTGGGCAAACCAGATCACATACTTCCACCAGGACTCAGCCCGTGGGTAGGCCGTCCACACAATACCACCAGGGACATGTAAAAACAGAACCCTGGCCACATCCAGTCGTGGCACCGGGCAAACCAGATCACAGACTCCTACCAGGACTCAGCCCGTGGGGAGCCCTTGTACGCAAGCCACCATAGCTTGTGCCCAGAGTTTGCCTTACCACAGAAGGCATATTATTTTTTTATTTTTTGTTAACTCAGATTGAAATAGCTACTGGTGGATCTTCCATGCACAGTAGCTGCACGACCTGTATCCCAGGCACCCAGCCAAGAGGGAGTCCTGCAGGTAGCCACCACAGCTACTGCTATCCGGGGTGGACCTCCCTCAGACAGCAACCCCCATAAAATGAAAAATGAAAAATGAAATGAAGAGCTCTGAAAACCAAATAAATGGGGCCATCTGCCCAAATATAAATAATTTCATAAAGGAGTGCCAAGTTGTAACTCAATACTCCTGAAACCGCCCTGTTACAGGTGAGCACTAGCCACGTGGCTAGTTAAGGGGGGGGGGCATAACCAGTAGCTCACCTTAAATAGTGACAATTGAAAAACTTTTTTTTTTTGTAAACAGAAGAATATAATACCACAATCTGCAATTCAAACCAAAGTGCAGTGATGTTGTACTTTGCAAAATGTATCAGGAGCTTCATGTGGAAAACATGATAAAACGTTTAAATAGAAAAGCACAACCATCCTAAGGAAAGCCAAGAATAAAGCGGTGCCATGTACTCACTACTGCTTTTGGCACAGCACTGCAATCTTAACATGCAGTGAACGGATTATAGAATGGAGGCAGAGGCACCATGTAAAAGTAAAGTGGAATTAGCGTTGCTGTGCCAATGATCAGACTTTAGATGAATTATTACACAAAGGGCAAGGAAACAAATCTTCCCACCAAAACCTAAGACGTGAAAACATGACAAACTAATCACTGCACTGCAAAGTGGGAGTTAGACTGAAAGTATCAGTTCATATTCTTAAAGGTCTTTTGACCAACACATTTTCCATCACTTGCCAATTTAATGGAGGGACTGCTAAATATCAGCCAAGTGAGTAATCCATTACAATCTTGCTTTTTAAGATCACATTAACCCATTCCCCATTGTATAGGAGTGAATGGGCCAGCCCCCACCCCTAGCTTTGGCACATTAAGGCCTAGCAATGCTTAGCAAAGCCCACATGAGAGTTTTTTACTTTGCAAGAGTTCCTGCCATGGAGCAAACAGCACAGCATTCCTGGTACAATGCCACGAGGTACCAAATCCTTTCCCTCAGATACTTAGCAAAGGCCTTGTACAAATAAGATGGATATTACTGAAGTGCATCTTCCATCTAAATAGGTGCAGCAGGGGGATTACTAATACACCTATATGTAGAGAACTAAGATATAAGGACCCAGCAGCAGAGTAATCATCCCCCAGCCATTCACATAACATTAAATTGGTTTATCCCTAGACTTAAAATAAAAACTTTGCAATCCCACATGGCTGTCATTATACAGGATTATTGCATCCATGCTGCAAGGGGACAAATAAAAAATTAAAAACTGATAAATCCCACCTCAGAAACATACCCGGCCATTATAAAGTTAAGTGCTGCAATTAAACAGCTAGGAATATGACAAAGTGCTGTATGGTTGATACAACCTGCTCTGGTCAGGACTCAATCATTCCTTGTGGCAGATAACTGAGCTGATGCTCGCCTGCTTTAGAGTTAAGCTGTAACCAATCCATTGCTTGCATAGTGGCTGAGGGAAGCAGGTAAGTCTGTTGACTGTCTCTGGAAAAATGACAGTGACCGGGGTCACCCAGAGGGCACCCTTTATCCCCTAGTGACTCCCGCCCCTACATTTACATACCCCAATCAAAAACACACATGCCCTGAGCATGCACTCACCCACACACATACATGCTCCCTGTCCATTTAGCTACGCTGATTCCCAGGAGCCTTATTGGTTAGTGTATGCTGTTGCCTCTAGTTCTCCCATTTTGTTATTTAGGCTCCTTGCATTAGCAAGCATACATTTAATATTACCCTGAGTCTCTTGAATTCTATGAGAATTTTTATTAATACATACCTCCTCTGTTCTGATCTTGCCCCTCCCCCCATCTCCACCCTCCTTGTTCTGATCTAAAGCCCCACTCCTTTCTGCACTCCATTTTCATGTTCCTCTTGGGTTTGAGGGGCCCAACTCATCCAATGCAGGGGCCCGCACTAAATCAGACTATTACAGTCACTCAACTACAACCCTTGCCAGGTTGTTCCTAAAGGAACTGGGATTTCAGCCTGGTCCGAACCATCGGGAAATCACCCTTTCAGTGAATTCACTAAGCTACACCCAACCCTTACAAATCACCCAAGTTTCTGCTTAACTTGGGAATTAGCGAATAAGCTGCAGTGTTTTACCCTAAATCACTTTCTTTTACCCAAACTCCATAGGGACACTTTCTGTTTTTTACAGAGAAGTCAAGAGGGGCGCAGGGATAGGGGAGCAAAGAGGGACTGGCGAAATTAAACAGGGGAACCTGGCATGTAAAAGGCAAGGAAACCTTCCCACCTAAATATATATTTATTTGTGTTTTATATATATGTATTTCTTCATTTTAAAATGTTCTTCATCAGACATCACAACAACTAACACTTTCATTATGTAAAATACCGTATTTGTTCGATTATAAGACAAGGTTTTTTTTCAGAGGAAATGCTCTGAAAAATACCCCTCGTCTTATAATCGGTGTCATCCTTCACCCGGCTGTCAGAGAGGAGAGTTCCCCGCACCGCTGGGGGGGATTCTCTCTTACAGCTGGAGGGTGTATGCGCGATGGACACAGACAACACCCGCTGCTAACCGCACCTCCTTCCGGCTGCATTGTTAGTTCCCTATGTGAATCGCGTAGACGTCTACCGGCTGCCCCGACTATACACCAGGTAGTCAGAATCACCGGTAAGTTTGTGGAGGCGGGGGGGGGGTGTTAAATGGGGGGCATAAGGCATTTCTGTAGGCAGAGTGGTCTATGAAATGCCTTGTAACCCTTCAATGCCACTCTGCCTTCAGAAATGCCTTATACCTCCCTATATGCCACTCTGCCCCATAATATGCCTTTTAACCCCCTAAATGCCTGAGTAGCACATAGGGGTCAAAAGGGATATCATGGGGCACAGTGGCATATGGCATTTCTGGGGCAGAGTGGCAAGCCTGGGGGCAGATGTGCATAACTGGGGGGCAGTTTGAAAAATAAAAGGAAATAAAAACAAAAGAAAAACATTTTTCTCAATCATAGCTTTTATTTAAAAAAATATAGTTTACATGAATTAACATTTACTAGTAAAACTTTTTCCTATAGGGTCGTCTTTAATTAATATTCACATTTTGGGGGGTCGTCTTATAATCAGTTTTATAATACAGTATTTTGTTTGATCAAAGCTATTCCAGCAGAGGTTTAACCATAATGGTAGTAATATACTTTACAGGGTGGAAGATAGGGAAACCAGCCTCCCAGCAGAAGTGGTAGAGGGTAATACAGTGAGGGTATTAAACATGCATGGGATAGACATACGGCTTCTGAATCTAAGACGAGACCAACGACTGATTAAGGTTTGAGTCTTTACAGCAGGGACACGGGCAACTAGACAGGGGCCGAATCCACCTACTTTCCGTCTACGCTGCGCAGAAAGCTTCCATGTCCTGTTTGGGGATTCTTTCTGCCCTCGTTTATTTGAAGAAATGACTGTATATACACACACGTTATAGATATATCTATATATATACACATACGACCGTTCAAACCGCGGGGTCACTTAGACGTCTCCTTGTTTTTGAAAGAGAAGCCAAGCCTGTCCCTTTAAATTACATGAAATGGATCAGAAATCCAGCGCAGACAGGGTTAATGTTGTAAGTGACTATTGTAGCTGGATACAGCTGATTTTTAATGGAATCTCTTCATAGGCGTACAGAGGCCCTTTATCACTCCCATTACTCCTATGTTCCGATGGCCCTTTATCACTCCCATCACTCCTATGTTCCGATGGCCCTTTATCACTCCCGTTACTCCTGTGTTCTAATAGCCCTTTATCACTCCCATCACTCCCCGTGTTCCGATGGCCCTTTATCACTCCGATTACTCCTGTGTCCCAGTGGCCCTTTATCACTCCGTTACTCCTGTGTTCTAATGGCCCTTTATCACTCCCATCACTCTGTGTTCCGATGCCTTTATCACTCCCATTACTCCTGTGTCCCAGTGGCCCTTTATCACTCCCATCACTCCTGTGTTCCAATGGCCCTGTGTACTTAAACTTAAACTACAGTTCATTTGCGTGTTATACTTTTACTCATAATATGACTACAATTCCCATTATCATTACCGCGCACACAACAACATCCAACGCAAAATATATACATTTGAATGAAATTATTAATAAAATTGAATGAAGGCTAAATGTTTGCATCAATAAATAACTAATCGAAACATCCAAATATACAGAAAAGGGTATTTCAGGTAGACGAGGCGATCGTCCCAAACGACCGACCAGACGGTCCTTTATTTCCGTGTGGCGATCACTGAATGGCCGGGGGGTCTGGCAGAAGTAAGGGATCCTTTCTGGGCTCCGGCAGGTACAGGGGGCAGTTTTTTCTTAGTTAACGGAGTTTTGTTTTTGCTCTTAAATATCTTGTTTGGATCCAGCTTGTTGACAAACGAGTCGACGTCTTCTGCCAGCGAAGCCGTGCTGAGCGTGATGGGCCTGTACATGTTCATCCATTGCTGGCGGAAACAGAGGAGAGAGCGGAGCGTTGCTATGTACGTACGTTATTGTTATTTGCCCCAGCAATTAGTTCTGCCGTTTATAACGTGTCGCTCGATTACTACTTATCTGTATGTGAAGAGGTTTATCACGGAGACACGATCTACACATAAAGGGGCAAATGGCGATCGGCACAAACGCTGCATTAGAACCTGGGCTTGTTCTAACAACAGAACTGCCCAAACCCTTATATATTATATACATATATAAATATATATATATGCGTAAGATTAACGGCAGAAAACGGGGCAGTTATGGCTCTGATCCGTGTGCCGGTTCCAGTAACACAGTGTTTATGCTGACTGCCGCTTGATCTTAACTTAAACGGTTATATTCACAGCTTTTGGTATAAATTCATTTATTAAAATAGCTTTTTCTGCCTGTTGACCGTAGTAACCACTTTACCTCCATGACGCTGAGGTCTAATCCTGAAGTTCTCCCCCCCTTACAAAGGCTGCCTGAACCAGCAACTTTACAATAGGGCAGACAGAACCAAACGGCACGCGTTTGCTGCTTCCATTGCTTTGCTTTTCACGGTACCGTGTTCACGTTCAGAGATCAAGGCAATGACCGCTTGCTTACCTTGGCTTGCGGGCTGAGGCCGTAGCCGGTGAAGGCGTAATGCCACTGCGGGAGTCCCAGGTGGCAGAGGAGAAGCCGGTAGTAAGCGGTGAACGTGCGGGTAATGAAATGCCAATAGAGAGCGCGGTCCAGAAACCAGATGTCCGGATCGGGGAGGATTTCTGTGCGGATAAAACAACCACAGGATCAGAGAACAGACGGCAGCGTAACTTCTACAGCCGGAGGAAAGGACTATACGCATAGCTATGACAGATTAACCACAAATCCCATCATGCTGAGAGAGCCGAGGGACGTACACGAACCCTGTATTATCTTACTAGTGCAGATCAATAATAAAAAGCGATAAAATACTTTTTTGTGACCCTTCAAACAATTACATGGATGGAAAAGATCAGAAAAGATCATTGGCTTCTTGTCAGCGAGGGGCCAACATAACTTTGGGCCCCCAAAGCCCTGTATGCAGTATATATACGGCGGGGGCTCACATGTTTCCACGCAGTGAAGACCCCCAGTGAGGTGTTCACAGATTTAGCACAACTGCATATGTGTGGTTTTTTTTTCTATAATTTTTAAAAATAGTTTTTTATATTATAAGCGTAAAGGATTTGGGGGCCGCGGCCGCTCCTCCGCACTTCACTTTCACCGACCTCCTTCGCGCGTCTTGTAGACCAGGCACACTTTTCCGTTCCCGTTGCACGGATCCAGCTCGAAGAGGATGTTCCGAGAGTCAAAGTGCGGCTTCTCCGGGCGACCTGGAGAGGAAGGAACAGACGATTAGCCAAATACGAGCGGGGGCCGTCTGCGGCACGTTCTCCCACACGATCGCCATCCCTGCCCCCCCCCCCCCGACACATTCACATTGCTAATACGAAAGGCTCCCGAAAGGCACTAAATTACTGTTGTACCGGCGCTGGGGGCAAATAACACAGATTTCTTATCATCGTTATAACGGTTTGGGAGAAAGAACAAAAACCGTGCGATTCCATAAGTACCTAAAAGCCTAGAATTTTGGGGGGTAGTTATATATATATATATTTAAATATATATACATTATAAAAAATCTAAATGTCCAGTTCTTCTCCCTGAATACCAGCCGCATATCCTTCGTCGTTCTCGTCTTGGATTCAGGAGCCGTATGTCTATCCCATGCATGTTTAATACCCTCACTGTATTACCCTCTACCACTTCTGCTGGAAGGCTGTTCCACTAATCCACCACTCTCCCAGTAAAGTAAAACTTCCTTCCGTCTCGGCCTCTGACAAAAACCTCCCTTCTGCATAAATTAACATTAAACATTAAAGGGACTCAGAGCTTCACGGCCTCAGCTTTAAATACCTTCGTCTTCGGGGTCGGTGTCCAGGTCGGCGAGCGTCGGGGCAGTCGGCATGGAATAGACAGAGGCCCCTTCCAGACGGCTTAGGTTGGAGATGCTGTTAATTACCATAGAGCCCACCTGGACCGGACTATCTGCAAGGTGGATCACATCAATTGGCTAACGCGGTATCAGAACCAGAATACGGCAGGCAAATAAATCTGTGTCTAAAATCAGCTAATTAGTCAAAGAAATGGTATTCCCATAAAGGAAGTCCAAACCCTTCCTGCATGACATCACAGTGACAGAAAAGGAATCACTTCCTGTTCACTTCATGACGTAACATTGGCAAAAAAATGACAATTTAATTTCTCACTCTGTTTTTTTTTTTATTTTTATTGTATCCAAACGGACAGCTGGGGGGTAAACACCAGAGCCACAATGTTTCATGGAAATGCTGCTGAGGACATAAACGTACCTGTGAACTTTCTATACTAGCAGCCTTGAGAATTATTAACCCTTTAGCAGCCTATTGTGAAGACTCGCCAAATGTGTTTTGCAAGTGCCTCTAATATCGGCCCTCGTGGAAACCTTGACTTTTCGTTATTTATTCAAGCAGGGATACCAACCATACCATACTGGGAGCAGAAGCACCAACTGGGAGTCTTATATATGATCACAGCGGGGTAGAACAGGGAGGATTCGGTGTGTGACCCTAAGAATCGGCCCCTTCAGCCCGAGATTGGGGCAAAAATCCTGAAACTCGGGGCAAACTCTGAGATTTCCTAGGCATGAACGTAAAATATCGGCCAAGGAAGACAAAGAAAAATAAGCAGCAAAATTTAACCCCGGCATGACTCTGAAACTGCCAAACAATGCGTCATAGAGCTGCGTGTCGTTCTGCGCCCATTATGGAGCACAGAGGAGGTGAGTAGCTACAGAGCTGCAGCTTCTGCCCAAGGAAAGCGATTTAATTTGATGATTCCAAGATCCTTTACAGCTCAGACTCACCGCTCAGCTTTACGCTCCACGACATCTGAAAGCCATCCGTCATCAGGTAAAAGTTCTTCAAGTCTTCTGGCAGACTGCAGGCATTTTTCTGTACCAGACCAGGAGACAAAGGGTTAACGGTTTCATATTGTAAGCTGACGAGCGAGGGGGTCTCAGAAGCCCACCATTCCCGCCAGGAGCTTATGCAGGGACATAACGCTAGATGGCAGCTCACAGGCCGGGCCCTCGGCTCCTGCCGTATCTGTCCGTGTAAATGTATATTTAATATGAATTTTTACCTCCCCCCATATTTAAATAGTACATCGCCACAGACTATGTTAGCGCTTAATAAGCAAAGATTAAAAATTCAAATTAATAATAATACACACAGAAGCAGCGCTGTTATACCTAACCTCTTACTGAAAGCAAACCAATACTAGGGCTCAACATTTGCGTACCTCCCAAGTGTCTCTGTCTAGTTTATCCAGTCCCTCTATGGGCCCCAAAACAGGACAAATAAATGGCGACGTCTCATTTCATGATACTTTCCAACACGGCATACGGAGCGGACATATTTGATCCATGCATTTGCTGGCAGCTTGGCTGCAGCGGCCTATAGATCAAAGGGTTAACTCCCTAGAGAATGCATTCCTTCCTTGGTAGTTTCTATTAAGATGTTTTAATCCATTTCACCGATTATAAGGTGAAATGACTGTAAGCTCCTTTGATCCGGGCCCTCCTCCCCTGTTGTCTCTGTTAATCAATTTGTTATGTTATACACTACTTGTTGTGTCCTGTCTACCCATTGTACAGCGCTACGGAATCTGATGGCGCTATATAAAACAATAAATAATAAATAATACTAATAACAAGGATCGTAAAGCGAATGAGCGCAGCGCCATCTACTGTCAGCTTCTGGAAGTATCCATAGAAATAGATTTATGATCATTATTCACTTTTATTATTAGAATTATTATTATATACAATATATACCGTATATAGAAGGCTTGTCTTGAGCAGTTAAAGTGTTACTTTTTGGAATCTCAGAGAATTCCATCCAATTCCTGTATATACATTTTCCTCTTTATTTGGGATTTTAAAGAATATGAAATATATAAATGGTTCAAAAGTTTGGGGTCACTTAGGGATTTCCTGGTTTTTGAAAGAAAAGCCAATTTTGTCCATTAAAGTAACATGAAATGGATCAGAAATCCAGAGCACACAGGATTATGTTGTAATTGACTATTGTAGCTGGAAATGGCTGATTTTTTATGGAATCTCTTCATAGGCGTACAGTGGCCCTTTACCACTCCCATCACTCCTGGTTCAATGGCCCTTTATCTGCCGCCATCACTCCTGTTGTTCCAATGGCCCTTTATCACTCCATCACTCCTGGTTCCAGATGGCCCCTTTACTCCACTGCCTCATCACTCCTGTGTTCCAATTGGCCCTTTATCACTCCAATCACTCTGTGTTGCCAATGGCCCTTTATCACCTCCATCACTGCCCGGGTTCAATGGCCCTTTATCACTCCAATCACTCCTGTTGTTCCCAATGGCCCTTTATTCACTCCCATTCACTCCTGTGTTCCCAATGGCGTTTATTCACTCCCATCAATCCTGGTTGCCATATGGCCGCTTTAATCCACTACCCTCATCTGGGTTCCAATGCCTTTTAACCATGCCCGATCACTCCTGGTTCCAATGGCCCTTTCATCACTCCTCATACTCCTGTTTGGTTCCAATGGCACGTTGTGTTTGCTGATCCAAGTTTAAAAGGCTAATTGATGGTTAGAAACCCTTTTGTAAATTATGTTACAGCCAGAAATTTCCATGTTTTCCATGAAAATAGCCGAGTGACCCCAAATAGGTTCAGCCGCACAGAGAAGGAGTAAGTATGTTATCGCGCACGCACCTGCTCCCAGTTAATAATCACGCGCCGTTCCGCTGGCGGCTTCTCCTCGAAAGTAACTTCAGTGACTCCTGGAGAAGCCTCTGAAAAACCAAAAACAGTCGGAGGTGATTTGGGGATTTTCTGTTGCCGTTACAGACTATTCGATACGTAATCCCAGGTTATTCGGCAGGCAAGAAGGAACGGCCATTAAACAGCCTGTGTGGCCAAGAGATATCAATTCAGGAGAGTTGGTTGGTATCGTAGACTCTGCCTTAAAGTTCTGGCGATCAGACCCAAAAGTTTCTGAGAATTTTAAAACATGTTTTGTTTGAAAGACAGCGATCAACCTCAATGCTTTATCTACGTGTTATGAAGAACCAAAGAGAACGGAGGGCTGAGCTTGCCCTGCATAATGTATAGTTAAATCAGCGAGCTGGCTGCTGTATAATGTATAGTCAAACCTTAATCAGTTGTTGGTCTCGTCTTAGATTCAGGAGCCGTATGTCTATCCCATGCATGTTTAATACCCTCACCGAATTACCCTGTACCACTTCTGCTGGGAGGCCGTTCCACTTATTCATTACCGCATTGGAGACTTCCTAGCAGGATGTTGCATCCGCCGCTCATCCTCCAGCAGTTCCTTACCTAGGATCTTGCAGATACCCAACGTGATCTTCTCGGTGTAGGACGGCATGGAGCTGCCCTCTGTTTTCTCGCCCATTTTAAAACGATGGATGTTTCTTCAAAAACCTAAAACAAAGATCTTTTTGTTAATTAGAAGTTAATTTGCCACGGCCAGGACTCGGAGCGGTCAGGGGCCACAGAACACAACGCTGCTTCTCCGGGTTACCAGGTTCCCATTAAAACGTATCCACTATTCCAGTATCCCCCAGTAACACCGGCCACCGAACCCAATAACCATTCACGTTAAGGGGAGTTTTTAAAATTATTCTAATTTACAGAAACAACAGCACCGGCTTACACAGATCGCGGCTGACCTGCTTTATAAGACATGCATAATGCAGGGCTGCCCCGGGCTATAAGTACCACTGGATCACCACGCAGGAAATGACAAACCCACACATACGGTGAAAAGCCCCAGCCTACTGCTATGTAATAATAATAGGCCCGTGCCTGCTGCTATGTATTAATAATAATAATGATAATGATGATGATGATAACAATAATAGGTCCCTGTCTGCTGCTGACTCTGTAATAATAATAATAATAATAGGCCCCTGCCTGCTGCTGATTCTGTATTAATAATAATAACAACAACAATAGGCCCCTGCCAGCTGCTGACTCTGTAATAATAATAATAATAATAGGCCCCTGTCTGCTCCTGACTATGTATTAATAATAACAGGCTCTCACCCACTCTAACCCAATGCATATCCAACGCATACAGCACCTGAGAGAGCTCCGCCGTAACCAGGATATACAACCCCGGCGCTGCATGTCGGTAATTGTACACCTGGATCGCTAACCAATCAGCGGCCCAGCCTGACTTCCTTGCGCGCATTGCATTGTGATACTTGTAGTTTAAGGGCGTCCATGAGTGAGGCGCCGGAAGCACGTTGAACTACACCTCCCATGAGGCATGTCGGCGATGAGGTAATGTCACCAACGTCTTTCTCTTATTGACAGATCGAGTAGCTAATCGAACGCTCGGGCTGTAACACGGCCAGCCAATGAACGCGGGGAGCGCTGCTGCTAGGCGTGGCTGCCTTGGTTGTTGCTGTGGCTGCTGGGGGTGGCGGTTGTTTGAAGATGGCGGATGTTGCTGGGGAAGGAGCTGCTGGTTACTGGAGCCTGGATGGTATCTTTTGCTTGGCTTTGGGTGGTCGCGGGTGTGTGGGGGGCAGTTGGGGCAGTTAGTGTAGCATGTCTGCGTGTGCTGCTCTGAATACGGATACAGGGAGAGCAGGAAGTGCAGCAGACGCAAAACAAACGCTAAAGAGGAAGCTGGACACAGAGCTGACAATCTAGAACAGCGTAGAGCCACTCACATCTTTTTGTAGTATTTATTGGACCTAAACTCCCATCACTGTAAGCCAGCTCTCACACATATACAAAGTATTGCTGTAGAACGTTGTTGATCATCAGCGTTAACTCCTATAATTCTCATGGAGTGGCCCCTCGCTGTGCCCAGCATGAGGAGCCACCCGGTGAAGCCCACCCTTCTCTTGGGTCAGGGCCCCAGCATGAAGGGCACCTGGAGATGGCAGCTATAATACAACAGGGGTGCAGTCTACTGATTTTAGGATAAGTGGATCCGGGGCCAATCCCAGTGAGTGTCTCCAGCTGGCCCTGTATAATGTATAATTAATGTGGTGAGGCTTCACTGATTTAACTATACATTATACGGGGCCTGCTTTCATAACATGTAGCGAAAGAACAGAAATGGACCTGTGGGAGCTATTTGTCATCTCATTAAGGTCTGAGTTGTTACAGCAGGAAAAACAGGCAGACTAGACCGCGGGCCGGTTGGGGCCGGTTTTCCGTGTGAGCTATTTGTGTGCCAGATGTGTGTAATTTTAAGCGATTCTCACCCCTGGGATCTCGCGCTGTATATTTACAAACCCGATTGTTCTCCTTAATTACTTGCAGCTTCTGACGACGATCAGCCGGCCGTCTACATCCCAGGTATGCTGCAGGGGTTAAAACGCTTGATAATTTGCTGATTGGGCTGGGAGTGAGCCGCCTGCATTCTGATTGGCTCCTTAGTGTTTGGCGTCCGAATACTGGTGTTGCATTTTAAAGTTTGGCGTCATTTAGAGAAGTCCTTGTTTTTGAAAAAAGTAGATTTTCGCCTGTAAAATAACATGAAATGGATCAGTAATCCAGCGCAGACGGGGTTAATGTTGTAAATGGCTATTGTAGCAGGAAACGGCTGATTTTGAATGGAATCTCTTCATAGGCGTACAGAGGCCTTTATCACTCCCATCACTCCTGGGTCCCAATGGCCCTTTATCACTCCCATCACTCCTGGGTCCCAATGGCCCTTTATCACTCCCATCACTCCTGGTTTCCAGAGGCCCTTTATCATTCCCATCACTCCTGTGTTCCAGTGGCCCTTTATCACTCCCATCACTCCTGTGTCCCAATGGCACGTTGTGTTCGCTGATCCAATTTTATGTTTAAAAGGCTAATTGATGGTTAGAAACCCCTTTTTGTAATTTTGTTACAGCCAGAAATTTCCTTGTTTTCCATGGAAACAGCTGAGTGACCCCAAACTTTTGACTGGCTGTGTACGCTGTATTTGTGATCATCGTAGTGACTCTTAAGCTTATCCTAAAAGGAAGATGTTTTTTGCCGTTACCAACATCTCCGAGTCTTTTATGCATTGGTGATATATTTTACAAAGAAAACGTGCAAATTAACCCCTTAAGGACAATGGGCGATCCCTAAACCCATTGAAAACAATGCAGTTTGAGCCCGTACATGTACGGGCTTTGTCATTAAGGGGTTAAGCTGATAATGTGCAATCTGCTCGTTTTGGTGACCTTCCTAGCAACTCAATTTTTAGAGTATAGCAAATGAAACCCCGTTAAGGAGAATGCGTTGTGAAGGGGTTAAAGGCACGATAACCCCACACTCCCTTTCTACCCCCCGTAGTGGATCAATGAGACGCCTTTACGCAGGTTTGTGTACCAGTCAGCTTATATACTCAGCACTGTGCGAAGGTTTTAGGCAGGTGTGAAAAATGCTGTAAAGTAAGTCAACCAAAAAAAACCCCAAACGCACTAATATTTGTTTTTGTTATTTAGCGAAATCCAAAGTGAGTGAACAGAAGTAAAATCTAAATCAATATTTGTCGCGTCCACGCTTTGCCTTCGAAACAGCCGCGGTCCGTCGCGGTCCGTCGCGGTCCGTCGCGGTCAATTAAACTGGGTGAGGAGCAGCCAAACTCACTAACGGGTGAGGCGGCTGAAGACAGTTTAATGTCATAAGTCATACGGCACTGAGAACAGCAACAACACCCAAGGTAGTTATACTGCGTCGGCGCGGCCTTTGAGGCAGTTGATTTCTGCAAACTTTGCCACCTGTGCGCATGCATAATTGTGCGCATGTCATTCTGTGACCCTGCCGAGAGCGCGTCGGGGGCTGTTGCCGCCGGCGTTCGCTACGTTTTCTGTACCCTGCTGTTTTGCTTGTGGCCGGCGCGGCTCTGATGCTCTTGTGTTCTTGGTTCATGGAAACTGATCTTATAAATCTTTGTCAATCGTTCAGGACTCTCCAGAGAAGGCAACTCGAGGCCAGTTCTTAAATTTAAGACAGAAGACAGCCGGCCGAAGAGGCGAACTCCTTCCCCGGCGGACATAGTGAATCTGATGCAAAGCTTCCAACGCGAGCAAGAACAGCAGGTACCGTGACTGCGGGCAAACCTGAGCGCTGGGCACGCAGCGGTCACGCGAGACGGCGGAGCCCACAATATTACTAAATAATTCCTAATAATAATAATAATAATCGTTTATAATAAATGATTGAACCGGCCACCTATGAGCTGTTGTGCAGCGAGACACAGGTGGGCTTCATTGTACGAGAGGGCGCTCTGTCGCCCACCAGGACCAGCCGCCCCAGGTCTAGGTACCGGTAAATCACTGCTACATGCAGCCTAAAACCAGTTTAATCTGAATGGCCTTCCCGGTAGGCGCCGCGCACCCCAGTCGGAGGCCGTTGAGTCCATACATAGCATGCGCGTTTTTGCTGCTCGGATGCGTTACTTTACATTTATCAGCGTCTGCCGTTTCCCTGGTAACCTCTGATACCGAGTAATAGAATCATTCAACGCATCCTCTTATTCATTTATTTAATAGAAATAATGTGCTTTTTTTTGTTGTTTTTATGTGTTTGTAGTTACTATGTAGGAGTTGTGTTGCTGTTTAACCCCTTCATGACCAGGACGTACCTGGTACTTCCGGGTCAAAGGTCACCGGCAGACCGGGACGTACCAGGTACGTCATCGATGATACGCGATCCAGCGTCGCTTCGAATGCTGGGATCGCGCGGGGCGGCTGCTACTGACCGCTGGGTGTCCCCAGTGATCCGCAGCAGCCACCCCCCCTCCATTCCGTGCACGAGCACGGAATTTAAATATTTAAAAAAAAAACTGCGGTCTTCAAGAGAAGACCCAGTTTTCCGGGATGGGTTAAAGAAAAAAGTCCCATCGCGTTATGTGCAACTCCATCCTACCGCAGGAGAAGCTCACTGGGGTTGGGTGGTATTGCTGGGACTGATTTATACATTATACAGGGCCTGCTCAGCGGGGTTTGGGGGTCTGATTCCATGTAGTTCTGCTCGTGTTTTTCTTTAGTTCTCGGGGTTAAAGGGTCCGCTTTTTTTTTTTCTTGTGTTCTGGAATCGCTGGCACTGAGACGTTCTGTCCCCGCAGGCGGCTCGTGAGGACGGAGGCACACAGAGCGCGTCTTTGAAGGATTTGTGCCCGGAAGACAAGAGGCGCATCGCTAATCTAATCAAAGAGCTGGCGAGGTGAGTAAAAGCAGATTAACGGGGGGCGCTAGAGAGATTACCCCCCCCCCGGTGGGCTATGAGCCAGGGAAGCGGCTTCTCATCGCCTTTATTTCTTCTTCCCTCGTTAAATACGTGCAGTACCCGGTTCATCCGCTCTTTCACCAGATGCCGTGTTTTCTTTGCCTTTTTCTTTCCTCTCTTTCTTCTCATGCTGCCCCGGAGGACAGAGCCGCGCAGTCCGGATCCCATCCTTACCGCTCAGTACGCGGGGTATCTACAACCTAAGACTCAAACCTTAATCAGTCGTTGGTCTCGTCTTAGATTCAGGAGCCGGATGTCTATCCCATGCATGTTTAATCCCCTCACTGTATTACCTTCTACCACTTCTGCTGGGAGGCTGTTCCACTTATCTACCACCCTCTCAGTAAAGTAAGACTTCCTTCAGTTCCATCTCAGCCTTTGACCCTCTAGTGATCCTGTAAATTACAACTAAATTAAACCACCGCAATGTAGTGTAGGAGTTAGGACACTTGATACATACACAACCGTTCAAACGTTTGGGGTCACTGCTGTTTTCATGGAAAACGAGGACATTTCTGGCTACAAAAGGGTTTCTAACGATCAATTAGCCTTTTAAACTTAAACTTGGATCAGCGAACACAACGTGCCATTGGAACACAGGAGTGATGGGAGTGATAAAGGGCCATTGGAACACAGGAGTGATGGGAGTGATAACGAGCCTATGTCTATGAAGAGATTCCATTACAAATCAGCTACAGTAGTCATTTATAACATTAACCCCGTCAGTGCTGGATTCCTGATCCGTGTCGTGTTACTTTGCGGGACAGGCTTGTCTTCTCTTTCAAAAACAAATAGATGTCTGAGTGACCCCGCGCTTTGAACGTCCGTGTGTCCGTTAGGCGTTGTCCATCGCGCTTTTGCAGCGGGCAGTAGAGTTAAAGCTCCTGTCCCCCTGGCGTCTCTTTGTATTATGATGGGGCTGACTGCAGGAAAGGCTCTGCTCGCCCCGTATTATGTGAAAAACAAATAGTCACTTATGGCGATCCGTTCGTACAGCTCTGTGCTGCTGGATGGGGGGGGGTCTTTATTTTTAAGAATGTAGGGAGATTTATTGAATTCGCCTACTGATTTCATTATTATACAGCGCTCTAATAGACTTAACTATACATTCTGCAGGGCCAGCTCTGCCCTTTGCACAGCAGAATTTCATAAGAGTTGGCCCCTCGTAACGTACAGCGTTGTCCAATTCATCTGTAAACCCCCTTTTTGGTAAACAAGCTTTTCGTTTCTTCTTTGGTGTAAGAAACAAGGATTTCTTCCGAGACTTAGAAACATAGAATTTTCTGTAAGATAAGAAGCGTTCGCGTCCGTCTAGTCGGCCCGTTGTTGCTGATGTGAGCCGTTTAAAAAAAAAAAAAAAAAAAAAAAGTGTTCAGATTGTATAGATGTGATTGGCTGCTGCCCTCTTATTGACAAGATTAGAGGTTCTACTGACTGAGCGTGTGCAGGAAGTGTACCGACGTATGCTTCCTGCCTTCAGTAGAGGCAGCCGGGGGAGGGATTACATGAAACCGAATGCTGGTTTTCTAGCTGCAGTAACCGAAGCTGCGCTGTCAGAGTAGACAGTCAGCAACATGGGGGGGGGGCGGCTCCTTTTTAAACCCTCCCCCGCTTCAGTGGTTCCTGGCTAGCGCTGCAGCCGACTGGTGGTCAAAGATATGTTTGGCTGAACACGGCATGTGGGAAACGGGCCAAATGCGTTCTGCCGAATCCCCCTCCCCCGCCACGCAAGGAAGACACTTTAAATTTTAAAGACACGTTTAAAATTTAAAGGGACCTCTCAGCTGTCAAATCCATTAACGTTCAAATGATAGCCGGATGTCCCTTTAATGATGTGGGTTGTTTGCCGCGCGCCCGTCGGCATAGAAACAGGGAGTCCAAGGGTAGCCTAGCTTTTGGGGGGGGGTGCAACACAGCTGGAATATCATTCAGTCGGGGCTGTAAGACTACGATTTAGCAGATAATGCCCGTTGTCGCAGGGACAGACGCTGAAAGCTCGTGACGGATAGCGCAGGCCGGCGCGCTCTCGGAGTTATTGCGTCTCCGTGTCGGGGGCCGAGCGGCTGAAATGATCTCGTTTAGATGAGGGGAGGCCGCCTGAGCGTCTCTCCCGCTATTACCTCCGCGCTTAATATTTACTTAGCAATGAAACGCGCCATTAAGTGACACGCAAACTCCATAAAGAGCCCATCGCTTCGTTACAGCGTTTAGCATCCCGACGCCCTTCTCCGCGGCGCTCGCCCTTAAGCGCCGATTAACCTCTCGATTGCCGGAAGACCCGCCGTCAGGGGCCGGATTCGAGTCGTAAGTCACTGTTATTGTAGGAATGACCTCTGCGTGCCCAGAAGGACTTCTCCCAAACTGTCAGTGAATTAAAATTATCCCTTGGTCTTCAGGCAATTAAAAAATAAATGCTGACGACCCCTGCACGCCAAGGGCAGACGGAACATACGTGACGCCAGCGTGGGTCATATAATGCTGGGATATTAGGCCTGTCTCTCACGGTGCGTCCTCAGAGACCCGTCTAATCTCCCCTTTCCCTGCTGTAATGTCTCGTCTTAGATTCAGGAGCCGTACGTCTATCCCATGCCTATTTAATCCCCTCACTGTATTACCCTCTACCACTTCTGCTGGGTGGCTGCTCCACTTATCTACCACCGACTCCATTCCATCTCAGTCTCTGGTCATCTAGTGTTAGATTCTCTCTTGTCCTTTTTATTAAACCCCTTTAAGTAGAAGGGTCAGCCCTCCGCGGCCCTGTGTCTGACGCTGCATTTAGGTGAAACAGCCCCTTTAAGACGAGTTCTAAAGCCGTATAACGATGTGTGAAGTAAACGCGCTGAAGTTAATATCTTTTATTGGGCTAACAGAAGAACGCGTGGAGATGCTTAAAAATGAAGAAAATACAGAATAATTCCAAGAATAAATATCAATAAATAATAAAAAAATGAAATTAAGATTTTATCTGCTTAACATGCTGGAGACGGAGTAACGCAGACGGCATCTTAACGTTTAGTAGGTTACTGCTGCAGGTTCCTTGTTTTTTGGGGGGGTTTTTTATGGCTCGCTGTGCTTAATTTTGGGGCCAAAACTACTAAATGCCTCACGCTTTCAATATTACCCGTTAGATTCTTCTCCCCCCTGCAGTTTACTTGAGCTCTACGTATATCTAATATCTGCGTGTGATATATAGAATATGGGGGGGGGGGAGCAATCTCCCCTTTGAGTGCCCGGCTAATCGTCTCCTGCCGTTTCAGGGTCAGCGAGGAGAAGGAGGTGACGGAGGAGCGTTTAAAGATGGAGCACAAATCATTCGAGAAGAAGATCCGGCGCCTGGAGGACGAGAATAACCTGATCGCGGCGGAGCGGGAGAATATCCTTTCACTCGGATTAATCTCGTTTTGCTTCCATGCGCGGGGGACTTCGCTCGCACGGCGAAGCGGGGGGAAATAATTGTCCTAATTTACGGCGGGGAATGTGTCTGCGTGCGTTTCCATTCACAGGCAATCAGCGCGGTGACTTATCAGCATGCGCTGCCGCCGCTTTCAGCTTGAAGCCGCCATCCAGCTGTTCCCGGGCTGCTTTTTTTTTTGTTAGAAAGAGACATTTGTCAACTTGAATTTCCCGTCCCTGCCGGGTAACGGTTACCGTTTCCATGCAGAAAGCGCCAGTCAAAGGGGCTGCGTAGAGCAGATTTTAATTACCGTCTCTGCTGGTGTGTGGATCAGCTGGTGTGCTGATCCACGACCGGGCGAATCTCAGAGCCCTCAACAAAAGTTTTTTGATTATAGAAGCGAGAAAACTGGAAAGCGTTAAGGGCAGCGGTAAGGGCATATAGCATGGCTCCGGGGTCCAGTGCCTTTACACCACTTTAGCCGCCGCCTGGCATTGTGCACAGCGATTCCATCTCATGAAGCTCATGCTGATCTCTGAGCGATGCTACAGAGGACTCGGCGGTCTCCCTGTCAGTGTGCGCTTCGTGGCTGAGCCGTTGCTTTTAAATGCTTCCGCTTCACAGTACCGGCCCTCGCAGCGGACAGGGCAGATCTCGCAGGGCAGTCATTTCACCAACAGACTTGTGGCAAAGGATGGCGTCCTACGACCGCGCCGCGTTTACTGCGCTCTTCAGCACGAGCCGCTCCGCTGCCGACGTCTGTCTGATGAGACGGCAGTCTATGGGCGGGTGTGGCTGAGAGGCCCCCAAACTCAGTAATTGGGAGGGGGGTCTGCTTTTGGTTATATAGGGGATGTATTTAAAATATGGGGGGGCGTTACTGCGCCAGCATCCCCCAGAGAACCCCCCCCCCATGCGACCTGCCGGACTCGCTTATTCAGCGGCTGATTAAGAACCAATGCGTCTGGTGGGATGTAATGCCCCCCGATCAGTTCCCCCCCCCATTTTCATTACCCCCCCCAGTAATTGATGGAGGGCGCCGTGGCCGTAACGAGCTCTGCTGTAATAAAGCTCTCCTTCCTAATAAGCGAACCCGGCTGCCGTTTAAAAGCCTCCTAAATCAGCGGCTTTGCTATGAATTTATTAGTGTTTTTTGGCATTAGCTGTAATAGTGGTTATTTACATAAAGCGTTCGTCCCATTAACCGCCACCGGGGCCGCCACCGGGGCCGCCGAACCATTCAGATCTTCCTATAATCATCCAACAAAGTGGCTTCATTTGCATTCGAAGTCGTCAGCCAGGATGTGGAGCTCCGGCGCGGCCCCTGCTCGGCCCCTGCCCCCTATATTTATCAGACATCCGTAAACTTTATGCTAATTTGCATCCTTCAAACCTTACTGGCGGGGCGGGTGCTGAGGGGTTAAAATGCAGATCGGCCCCCGTCTAGTCGCCCGTTTCCCCTGCTGTAAAGACTCAAACCTTAATCAGTCACTGTATTACCCTCTACCACTTCTGCTGGGAGGCTGTTCCACCTATCCACTACCCTCTCGGTAAAGAAATACTAGGTATTTGTGAGTGAAATGATATATACATTTCTTTAGGTAAAGTGTAACCTGTGTATAGGATTGTCACCTAAATATAACTATAGCCCGACCTCTGGCAGAGGTATATGTGCTGGTCCTGGTAGTCAAAGGGTTAAAATGAGTATTAGCTACCCCCACCATCACATTATCTATGCATGCGCAGTGATAAGTGTGTGTTTCTATTATTTGTTCCTCCCCGGCGTTATCGATATCGCTGCAGACGTTGTTCTCGCCGTTCGCCGCCTCCCAGTAGCAGTTGCTCGGAGCGACGCTTCAAAGGCGATTTGGGCTCTTTGAAGATTTGAGCCGGGAGTTGAGCGTTGAAGATTTGCGCCGGCCCCGCGGTGACAGGGAGTGCGGCGCGCTTTCTCTTTTTTGTGATCCGTTTTGGAGCTTTTAATGCCCCCCCCAGCCGCTCGTGTAACGGCGGGAAGAACCTTCTCTTCAAAAGAATCTTTTATCGTCTTTAACATTTAAGGTTCATGGTGGGGCCTTCTGTGTCGTCGGGCGCCGCTGTTTATCCAGAACGGAAAGGTTAAATCTATATATAATGCGCTCATGCGCGATATACCGTATATAATATATATAATATATCTAATATATCTTAATATCTATATAATATATACACACTACCGCTACTCGGGCCGCTCAGAAGTTTGTTTTTGAAAGAGAAGCCAAGTTTGTCCATTAAAGTAACATGAAATGGATCGGAAATCCAGCGCAGACGGGGTTAATGATGTAAATGATTATTGTAGCTGGAAACGGCTGATTTTGAATGGAATCTCTTTATAGACGTACAGAGGCCTTTA
>VKOC01015698.1:0-14174 GCA_009364415.1 Spea multiplicata | reverse complement strand
TTCTTTTACAGCTACACGTACAAGCAACTAACTGATTGATCCCACAACCACCGCTTCCATCATTTTCTGTTCAGGGAGAGAGAAGTCTTCCTTCCGACCACTCGAATCTCTACGGATTTTCAAGCGGGCCGTTGCAGATGCATTGGTGGTTCAGTGGTAGAATTCTCGCCTGCCACGCGGGAGGCCCGGGTTCGATTCCCGGCCAATGCAAACTTCTTTTTAGAGCATTGGTAAAACAGGTCCCTGGAAAAGCCAGATGCCTTTATTATTCTGATGGAAATTTGTCCTTTACTCTGTTGCAACGGATTACGGATGAAGAGCTTCAACAACCAGCGACAAACAGCGTTTGCCTTGTTAGCGCAGTAGGTAGCGCGTCAGTCTCATAATCTGAAGGTCGTGAGTTCGATCCTCACACAGGGCATGCTTCTTTTACAGCTTGAGACTGTTGATAGCTGATGCTAAACTTTCATTTACTATTGAGTTTTTTCCATGGTCCTCCGGACCGCCCGGCTTTCTACAGTGGCCGGTTAGCTCAGTTGGTTAGAGCGTGGTGCTAATAACGCCAAGGTCGCGGGTTCGATCCCCGTACGGGCCATGTTCATTTGCCTATGTCTGGGCATCTACGCATTACCATACATCCGCGGATTGCTGGATTTCAGTCGTGTTTAGCGGTGGTTCTGAGCGTATGTCATTTATTTTCGTGAATACAGGAGGCATTAACGGTGGATTCTCTTTAAACATTCAATATCCTTCAAACTCTGGTGTGTGTTCACCATTGGACTAAGGTCTACAAAGAAAAGGAGGTGACATTATTAATGATCGTGTTTCTTTACACATAGATACAGTAGACATTTTCAGACCATTCAGCATATCTAAAAGGTTTGCAGGGAAGCTGTCCAGCGTATCTACTATCTTTTGAGTCAAGTAAAGCATTCCAATGTTCATTGTACAGCGCTGAACTCATGGTTTTAGCATAATAAAGCAAGCAGCGCCCGAACAGGGACTTGAACCCTGGACCCTCAGATTAAAAGTCTGATGCTCTACCGACTGAGCTATCCAGGCTCGCTGTGTGTGGGTCTTGGGCCAGACCTGAAGCTGGCTATCAGTCACAGAGTTTGTCCACGTGCACTTACATAACATCTGGGACCCCTTGAGTTTCTGGTTGACAACCATTTCCACAATGTCGGTCTCATAATCTGAAGGTCGAGAGTCAGGTCCTCACACAGGGCATGCTTCTTTTACAGCTACACGTACAAGCAACTAACTGATTGATCCCACAACCACCGCTTCCATCATTTTCTGTTCAGGGAGAGAGAAGTCTTCCTTCCGACCACTCGAATCTCTACGGATTTTCAAGTGGGCCGTTGCAGATGCATTGGTGGTTCAGTGGTAGAATTCTCGCCTGCCACGCGGGAGGCCCGGGTTCGATTCCCGGCCAATGCAAACTTCTTTTTAGAGCATTGGTAAAACAGGTCCCTGGAAAAGCCAGATGCCTTTATTATTCTGATGGAAATTTGTCCTTTACTCTGTTGCAACGGATTACGGATGAAGAGCTTCAACAACCAGCGACAAACAGCGTTTGCCTTGTTAGCGCAGTAGGTAGCGCGTCAGTCTCATAATCTGAAGGTCGTGAGTTCGATCCTCACACAGGGCATGCTTCTTTTACAGCTTGAGACTGTTGATAGCTGATGCTAAACTTTCATTTACTATTGAGTTTTTTCCATGGTCCTCCGGACCGCCCGGCTTTCTACAGTGGCCGGTTAGCTCAGTTGGTTAGAGCGTGGTGCTAATAACGCCAAGGTCGCGGGTTCGATCCCCGTACGGGCCATGTTCATTTGCCTATGTCTGGGCATCTGCGCATTACCATACATCCGCGGATTGCTGGATTTCAGTCGTGTTTAGAGGCGGCGGTGGTTCTGAGCGTATGTCATTTATTTTCGTGAATACAGGAGGCATTAACGGTGGATTCTCTTTAAACATTCAATATCCTTCAAACTCTGGTGTGTGTTCACCATTGGACTAAGGTCTACAAAGAAAAGGAGGTGACATTATTAATGATCGTGTTTCTTTACACATAGATACAGTAGACATTTTCAGACCATTCAGCATATCTAAAAGGTTTGCAGGGAAGCTGTCCAGCGTATCTACTATCTTTTGAGTCAAGTAAAGCATTCCAATGTTCATTGTACAGCGCTGAACTCATGGTTTTAGCATAATAAAGCAAGCAGCGCCCGAACAGGGACTTGAACCCTGGACCCTCAGATTAAAAGTCTGATGCTCTACCGACTGAGCTATCCAGGCTCGCTGTGTGTGGGTCTTGGGCCAGACCTGAAGCTGGCTATCAGTCACAGAGTTTGTCCACGTGCACTTACATAACATCTGGGACCCCTTGAGTTTCTGGTTGACAACCATTTCCACAATGTCGGTCTCATAATCTGAAGGTCGAGAGTCAGGTCCTCACACAGGGCATGCTTCTTTTACAGCTACACGTACAAGCAACTAACTGATTGATCCCACAACCACCGCTTCCATCATTTTCTGTTCAGGGAGAGAGAAGTCTTCCTTCCGACCACTCGAATCTCTACGGATTTTCAAGTGGGCCGTTGCAGATGCATTGGTGGTTCAGTGGTAGAATTCTCGCCTGCCACGCGGGAGGCCCGGGTTCGATTCCCGGCCAATGCAAACTTCTTTTTAGAGCATTGGTAAAACAGGTCCCTGGAAAAGCCAGATGCCTTTATTATTCTGATGGAAATTTGTCCTTTACTCTGTTGCAACGGATTACGGATGAAGAGCTTCAACAACCAGCGACAAACAGCGTTTGCCTTGTTAGCGCAGTAGGTAGCGCGTCAGTCTCATAATCTGAAGGTCGTGAGTTCGATCCTCACACAGGGCATGCTTCTTTTACAGCTTGAGACTGTTGATAGCTGATGCTAAACTTTCATTTACTATTGAGTTTTTTCCATGGTCCTCCGGACCGCCCGGCTTTCTACAGTGGCCGGTTAGCTCAGTTGGTTAGAGCGTGGTGCTAATAACGCCAAGGTCGCGGGTTCGATCCCCGTACGGGCCATGTTCATTTGCCTATGTCTGGGCATCTACGCATTACCATACATCCGCGGATTGCTGGATTTCAGTCGTGTTTAGCGGTGGTTCTGAGCGTATGTCATTTATTTTCGTGAATACAGGAGGCATTAACGGTGGATTCTCTTTAAACATTCAATATCCTTCAAACTCTGGTGTGTGTTCACCATTGGACTAAGGTCTACAAAGAAAAGGAGGTGACATTATTAATGATCGTGTTTCTTTACACATAGATACAGTAGACATTTTCAGACCATTCAGCATATCTAAAAGGTTTGCAGGGAAGCTGTCCAGCGTATCTACTATCTTTTGAGTCAAGTAAAGCATTCCAATGTTCATTGTACAGCGCTGAACTCATGGTTTTAGCATAATAAAGCAAGCAGCGCCCGAACAGGGACTTGAACCCTGGACCCTCAGATTAAAAGTCTGATGCTCTACCGACTGAGCTATCCAGGCTCGCTGTGTGTGGGTCTTGGGCCAGACCTGAAGCTGGCTATCAGTCACAGAGTTTGTCCACGTGCACTTACATAACATCTGGGACCCCTTGAGTTTCTGGTTGACAACCATTTCCACAATGTCGGTCTCATAATCTGAAGGTCGAGAGTCAGGTCCTCACACAGGGCATGCTTCTTTTACAGCTACACGTACAAGCAACTAACTGATTGATCCCACAACCACCGCTTCCATCATTTTCTGTTCAGGGAGAGAGAAGTCTTCCTTCCGACCACTCGAATCTCTACGGATTTTCAAGTGGGCCGTTGCAGATGCATTGGTGGTTCAGTGGTAGAATTCTCGCCTGCCACGCGGGAGGCCCGGGTTCGATTCCCGGCCAATGCAAACTTCTTTTTAGAGCATTGGTAAAACAGGTCCCTGGAAAAGCCAGATGCCTTTATTATTCTGATGGAAATTTGTCCTTTACTCTGTTGCAACGGATTACGGATGAAGAGCTTCAACAACCAGCGACAAACAGCGTTTGCCTTGTTAGCGCAGTAGGTAGCGCGTCAGTCTCATAATCTGAAGGTCGTGAGTTCGATCCTCACACAGGGCATGCTTCTTTTACAGCTTGAGACTGTTGATAGCTGATGCTAAACTTTCATTTACTATTGAGTTTTTTCCATGGTCCTCCGGACCGCCCGGCTTTCTACAGTGGCCGGTTAGCTCAGTTGGTTAGAGCGTGGTGCTAATAACGCCAAGGTCGCGGGTTCGATCCCCGTACGGGCCATGTTCATTTGCCTATGTCTGGGCATCTGCGCATTACCATACATCCGCGGATTGCTGGATTTCAGTCGTGTTTAGAGGCGGCGGTGGTTCTGAGCGTATGTCATTTATTTTCGTGAATACAGGAGGCATTAACGGTGGATTCTCTTTAAACATTCAATATCCTTCAAACTCTGGTGTGTGTTCACCATTGGACTAAGGTCTACAAAGAAAAGGAGGTGACATTATTAATGATCGTGTTTCTTTACACATAGATACAGTAGACATTTTCAGACCATTCAGCATATCTAAAAGGTTTGCAGGGAAGCTGTCCAGCGTATCTACTATCTTTTGAGTCAAGTAAAGCATTCCAATGTTCATTGTACAGCGCTGAACTCATGGTTTTAGCATAATAAAGCAAGCAGCGCCCGAACAGGGACTTGAACCCTGGACCCTCAGATTAAAAGTCTGATGCTCTACCGACTGAGCTATCCAGGCTCGCTGTGTGTGGGTCTTGGGCCAGACCTGAAGCTGGCTATCAGTCACAGAGTTTGTCCACGTGCACTTACATAACATCTGGGACCCCTTGAGTTTCTGGTTGACAACCATTTCCACAATGTCGGTCTCATAATCTGAAGGTCGAGAGTCAGGTCCTCACACAGGGCATGCTTCTTTTACAGCTACACGTACAAGCAACTAACTGATTGATCCCACAACCACCGCTTCCATCATTTTCTGTTCAGGGAGAGAGAAGTCTTCCTTCCGACCACTCGAATCTCTACGGATTTTCAAGTGGGCCGTTGCAGATGCATTGGTGGTTCAGTGGTAGAATTCTCGCCTGCCACGCGGGAGGCCCGGGTTCGATTCCCGGCCAATGCAAACTTCTTTTTAGAGCATTGGTAAAACAGGTCCCTGGAAAAGCCAGATGCCTTTATTATTCTGATGGAAATTTGTCCTTTACTCTGTTGCAACGGATTACGGATGAAGAGCTTCAACAACCAGCGACAAACAGCGTTTGCCTTGTTAGCGCAGTAGGTAGCGCGTCAGTCTCATAATCTGAAGGTCGTGAGTTCGATCCTCACACAGGGCATGCTTCTTTTACAGCTTGAGACTGTTGATAGCTGATGCTAAACTTTCATTTACTATTGAGTTTTTTCCATGGTCCTCCGGACCGCCCGGCTTTCTACAGTGGCCGGTTAGCTCAGTTGGTTAGAGCGTGGTGCTAATAACGCCAAGGTCGCGGGTTCGATCCCCGTACGGGCCATGTTCATTTGCCTATGTCTGGGCATCTGCGCATTACCATACATCCGCGGATTGCTGGATTTCAGTCGTGTTTAGAGGCGGCGGTGGTTCTGAGCGTATGTCATTTATTTTCGTGAATACAGGAGGCATTAACGGTGGATTCTCTTTAAACATTCAATATCCTTCAAACTCTGGTGTGTGTTCACCATTGGACTAAGGTCTACAAAGAAAAGGAGGTGACATTATTAATGATCGTGTTTCTTTACACATAGATACAGTAGACATTTTCAGACCATTCAGCATATCTAAAAGGTTTGCAGGGAAGCTGTCCAGCGTATCTACTATCTTTTGAGTCAAGTAAAGCATTCCAATGTTCATTGTACAGCGCTGAACTCATGGTTTTAGCATAATAAAGCAAGCAGCGCCCGAACAGGGACTTGAACCCTGGACCCTCAGATTAAAAGTCTGATGCTCTACCGACTGAGCTATCCAGGCTCGCTGTGTGTGGGTCTTGGGCCAGACCTGAAGCTGGCTATCAGTCACAGAGTTTGTCCACGTGCACTTACATAACATCTGGGACCCCTTGAGTTTCTGGTTGACAACCATTTCCACAATGTCGGTCTCATAATCTGAAGGTCGAGAGTCAGGTCCTCACACAGGGCATGCTTCTTTTACAGCTACACGTACAAGCAACTAACTGATTGATCCCACAACCACCGCTTCCATCATTTTCTGTTCAGGGAGAGAGAAGTCTTCCTTCCGACCACTCGAATCTCTACGGATTTTCAAGTGGGCCGTTGCAGATGCATTGGTGGTTCAGTGGTAGAATTCTCGCCTGCCACGCGGGAGGCCCGGGTTCGATTCCCGGCCAATGCAAACTTCTTTTTAGAGCATTGGTAAAACAGGTCCCTGGAAAAGCCAGATGCCTTTATTATTCTGATGGAAATTTGTCCTTTACTCTGTTGCAACGGATTACGGATGAAGAGCTTCAACAACCAGCGCCAAACAGCGTTTGCCTTGTTAGCGCAGTAGGTAGCGCGTCAGTCTCATAATCTGAAGGTCGTGAGTTCGATCCTCACACAGGGCATGCTTCTTTTACAGCTTGAGACTGTTGATAGCTGATGCTAAACTTTCATTTACTATTGAGTTTTTTCCATGGTCCTCCGGACCGCCAGGCTTTCTACAGTGGCCGGTTAGCTCAGTTGGTTAGAGCGTGGTGCTAATAACGCCAAGGTCGCGGGTTCGATCCCCGTACGGGCCATGTTCATTTGCCTATGTCTGGGCATCTACGCATTACCATACATCCGCGGATTGCTGGATTTCAGTCGTGTTTAGCGGTGGTTCTGAGCGTATGTCATTTATTTTCGTGAATACAGGAGGCATTAACGGTGGATTCTCTTTAAACATTCAATATCCTTCAAACTCTGGTGTGTGTTCACCATTGGACTAAGGTCTACAAAGAAAAGGAGGTGACATTATTAATGATCGTGTTTCTTTACACATAGATACAGTAGACATTTTCAGACCATTCAGCATATCTAAAAGGTTTGCAGGGAAGCTGTCCAGCGTATCTACTATCTTTTGAGTCAAGTAAAGCATTCCAATGTTCATTGTACAGCGCTGAACTCATGGTTTTAGCATAATAAAGCAAGCAGCGCCCGAACAGGGACTTGAACCCTGGACCCTCAGATTAAAAGTCTGATGCTCTACCGACTGAGCTATCCAGGCTCGCTGTGTGTGGGTCTTGGGCCAGACCTGAAGCTGGCTATCAGTCACAGAGTTTGTCCACGTGCACTTACATAACATCTGGGACCCCTTGAGTTTCTGGTTGACAACCATTTCCACAATGTCGGTCTCATAATCTGAAGGTCGAGAGTCAGGTCCTCACACAGGGCATGCTTCTTTTACAGCTACACGTACAAGCAACTAACTGATTGATCCCACAACCACCGCTTCCATCATTTTCTGTTCAGGGAGAGAGAAGTCTTCCTTCCGACCACTCGAATCTCTACGGATTTTCAAGTGGGCCGTTGCAGATGCATTGGTGGTTCAGTGGTAGAATTCTCGCCTGCCACGCGGGAGGCCCGGGTTCGATTCCCGGCCAATGCAAACTTCTTTTTAGAGCATTGGTAAAACAGGTCCCTGGAAAAGCCAGATGCCTTTATTATTCTGATGGAAATTTGTCCTTTACTCTGTTGCAACGGATTACGGATGAAGAGCTTCAACAACCAGCGACAAACAGCGTTTGCCTTGTTAGCGCAGTAGGTAGCGCGTCAGTCTCATAATCTGAAGGTCGTGAGTTCGATCCTCACACAGGGCATGCTTCTTTTACAGCTTGAGACTGTTGATAGCTGATGCTAAACTTTCATTTACTATTGAGTTTTTTCCATGGTCCTCCGGACCGCCCGGCTTTCTACAGTGGCCGGTTAGCTCAGTTGGTTAGAGCGTGGTGCTAATAACGCCAAGGTCGCGGGTTCGATCCCCGTACGGGCCATGTTCATTTGCCTATGTCTGGGCATCTGCGCATTACCATACATCCGCGGATTGCTGGATTTCAGTCGTGTTTAGAGGCGGCGGTGGTTCTGAGCGTATGTCATTTATTTTCGTGAATACAGGAGGCATTAACGGTGGATTCTCTTTAAACATTCAATATCCTTCAAACTCTGGTGTGTGTTCACCATTGGACTAAGGTCTACAAAGAAAAGGAGGTGACATTATTAATGATCGTGTTTCTTTACACATAGATACAGTAGACATTTTCAGACCATTCAGCATATCTAAAAGGTTTGCAGGGAAGCTGTCCAGCGTATCTACTATCTTTTGAGTCAAGTAAAGCATTCCAATGTTCATTGTACAGCGCTGAACTCATGGTTTTAGCATAATAAAGCAAGCAGCGCCCGAACAGGGACTTGAACCCTGGACCCTCAGATTAAAAGTCTGATGCTCTACCGACTGAGCTATCCAGGCTCGCTGTGTGTGGGTCTTGGGCCAGACCTGAAGCTGGCTATCAGTCACAGAGTTTGTCCACGTGCACTTACATAACATCTGGGACCCCTTGAGTTTCTGGTTGACAACCATTTCCACAATGTCGGTCTCATAATCTGAAGGTCGAGAGTCAGGTCCTCACACAGGGCATGCTTCTTTTACAGCTACACGTACAAGCAACTAACTGATTGATCCCACAACCACCGCTTCCATCATTTTCTGTTCAGGGAGAGAGAAGTCTTCCTTCCGACCACTCGAATCTCTACGGATTTTCAAGTGGGCCGTTGCAGATGCATTGGTGGTTCAGTGGTAGAATTCTCGCCTGCCACGCGGGAGGCCCGGGTTCGATTCCCGGCCAATGCAAACTTCTTTTTAGAGCATTGGTAAAACAGGTCCCTGGAAAAGCCAGATGCCTTTATTATTCTGATGGAAATTTGTCCTTTACTCTGTTGCAACGGATTACGGATGAAGAGCTTCAACAACCAGCGACAAACAGCGTTTGCCTTGTTAGCGCAGTAGGTAGCGCGTCAGTCTCATAATCTGAAGGTCGTGAGTTCGATCCTCACACAGGGCATGCTTCTTTTACAGCTTGAGACTGTTGATAGCTGATGCTAAACTTTCATTTACTATTGAGTTTTTTCCGGACCGCCCGGCTTTCTACAGTGGCCGGTTAGCTCAGTTGGTTAGAGCGTGGTGCTAATAACGCCAAGGTCGCGGGTTCGATCCCCGTACGGGCCATGTTCATTTGCCTATGTCTGGGCATCTGCGCATTACCATACATCCGCGGATTGCTGGATTTCAGTCGTGTTTAGAGGCGGCGGTGGTTCTGAGCGTATGTCATTTATTTTCGTGAATACAGGAGGCATTAACGGTGGATTCTCTTTAAACATTCAATATCCTTCAAACTCTGGTGTGTGTTCACCATTGGACTAAGGTCTACAAAGAAAAGGAGGTGACATTATTAATGATCGTGTTTCTTTACACATAGATACAGTAGACATTTTCAGACCATTCAGCATATCTAAAAGGTTTGCAGGGAAGCTGTCCAGCGTATCTACTATCTTTTGAGTCAAGTAAAGCATTCCAATGTTCATTGTACAGCGCTGAACTCATGGTTTTAGCATAATAAAGCAAGCAGCGCCCGAACAGGGACTTGAACCCTGGACCCTCAGATTAAAAGTCTGATGCTCTACCGACTGAGCTATCCAGGCTCGCTGTGTGTGGGTCTTGGGCCAGACCTGAAGCTGGCTATCAGTCACAGAGTTTGTCCACGTGCACTTACATAACATCTGGGACCCCTTGAGTTTCTGGTTGACAACCATTTCCACAATGTCGGTCTCATAATCTGAAGGTCGAGAGTCAGGTCCTCACACAGGGCATGCTTCTTTTACAGCTACACGTACAAGCAACTAACTGATTGATCCCACAACCACCGCTTCCATCATTTTCTGTTCAGGGAGAGAGAAGTCTTCCTTCCGACCACTCGAATCTCTACGGATTTTCAAGTGGGCCGTTGCAGATGCATTGGTGGTTCAGTGGTAGAATTCTCGCCTGCCACGCGGGAGGCCCGGGTTCGATTCCCGGCCAATGCAAACTTCTTTTTAGAGCATTGGTAAAACAGGTCCCTGGAAAAGCCAGATGCCTTTATTATTCTGATGGAAATTTGTCCTTTACTCTGTTGCAACGGATTACGGATGAAGAGCTTCAACAACCAGCGACAAACAGCGTTTGCCTTGTTAGCGCAGTAGGTAGCGCGTCAGTCTCATAATCTGAAGGTCGTGAGTTCGATCCTCACACAGGGCATGCTTCTTTTACAGCTTGAGACTGTTGATAGCTGATGCTAAACTTTCATTTACTATTGAGTTTTTTCCATGGTCCTCCGGACCGCCAGGCTTTCTACAGTGGCCGGTTAGCTCAGTTGGTTAGAGCGTGGTGCTAATAACGCCAAGGTCGCGGGTTCGATCCCCGTACGGGCCATGTTCATTTGCCTATGTCTGGGCATCTACGCATTACCATACATCCGCGGATTGCTGGATTTCAGTCGTGTTTAGCGGTGGTTCTGAGCGTATGTCATTTATTTTCGTGAATACAGGAGGCATTAACGGTGGATTCTCTTTAAACATTCAATATCCTTCAAACTCTGGTGTGTGTTCACCATTGGACTAAGGTCTACAAAGAAAAGGAGGTGACATTATTAATGATCGTGTTTCTTTACACATAGATACAGTAGACATTTTCAGACCATTCAGCATATCTAAAAGGTTTGCAGGGAAGCTGTCCAGCGTATCTACTATCTTTTGAGTCAAGTAAAGCATTCCAATGTTCATTGTACAGCGCTGAACTCATGGTTTTAGCATAATAAAGCAAGCAGCGCCCGAACAGGGACTTGAACCCTGGACCCTCAGATTAAAAGTCTGATGCTCTACCGACTGAGCTATCCAGGCTCGCTGTGTGTGGGTCTTGGGCCAGACCTGAAGCTGGCTATCAGTCACAGAGTTTGTCCACGTGCACTTACATAACATCTGGGACCCCTTGAGTTTCTGGTTGACAACCATTTCCACAATGTCGGTCTCATAATCTGAAGGTCGAGAGTCAGGTCCTCACACAGGGCATGCTTCTTTTACAGCTACACGTACAAGCAACTAACTGATTGATCCCACAACCACCGCTTCCATCATTTTCTGTTCAGGGAGAGAGAAGTCTTCCTTCCGACCACTCGAATCTCTACGGATTTTCAAGTGGGCCGTTGCAGATGCATTGGTGGTTCAGTGGTAGAATTCTCGCCTGCCACGCGGGAGGCCCGGGTTCGATTCCCGGCCAATGCAAACTTCTTTTTAGAGCATTGGTAAAACAGGTCCCTGGAAAAGCCAGATGCCTTTATTATTCTGATGGAAATTTGTCCTTTACTCTGTTGCAACGGATTACGGATGAAGAGCTTCAACAACCAGCGACAAACAGCGTTTGCCTTGTTAGCGCAGTAGGTAGCGCGTCAGTCTCATAATCTGAAGGTCGTGAGTTCGATCCTCACACAGGGCATGCTTCTTTTACAGCTTGAGACTGTTGATAGCTGATGCTAAACTTTCATTTACTATTGAGTTTTTTCCATGGTCCTCCGGACCGCCCGGCTTTCTACAGTGGCCGGTTAGCTCAGTTGGTTAGAGCGTGGTGCTAATAACGCCAAGGTCGCGGGTTCGATCCCCGTACGGGCCATGTTCATTTGCCTATGTCTGGGCATCTGCGCATTACCATACATCCGCGGATTGCTGGATTTCAGTCGTGTTTAGCGGTGGTTCTGAGCGTATGTCATTTATTTTCGTGAATACAGGAGGCATTAACGGTGGATTCTCTTTAAACATTCAATATCCTTCAAACTCTGGTGTGTGTTCACCATTGGACTAAGGTCTACAAAGAAAAGGAGGTGACATTATTAATGATCGTGTTTCTTTACACATAGATACAGTAGACATTTTCAGACCATTCAGCATATCTAAAAGGTTTGCAGGGAAGCTGTCCAGCGTATCTACTATCTTTTGAGTCAAGTAAAGCATTCCAATGTTCATTGTACAGCGCTGAACTCATGGTTTTAGCATAATAAAGCAAGCAGCGCCCGAACAGGGACTTGAACCCTGGACCCTCAGATTAAAAGTCTGATGCTCTACCGACTGAGCTATCCAGGCTCGCTGTGTGTGGGTCTTGGGCCAGACCTGAAGCTGGCTATCAGTCACAGAGTTTGTCCACGTGCACTTACATAACATCTGGGACCCCTTGAGTTTCTGGTTGACAACCATTTCCACAATGTCGGTCTCATAATCTGAAGGTCGAGAGTCAGGTCCTCACACAGGGCATGCTTCTTTTACAGCTACACGTACAAGCAACTAACTGATTGATCCCACAACCACCGCTTCCATCATTTTCTGTTCAGGGAGAGAGAAGTCTTCCTTCCGACCACTCGAATCTCTACGGATTTTCAAGTGGGCCGTTGCAGATGCATTGGTGGTTCAGTGGTAGAATTCTCGCCTGCCACGCGGGAGGCCCGGGTTCGATTCCCGGCCAATGCAAACTTCTTTTTAGAGCATTGGTAAAACAGGTCCCTGGAAAAGCCAGATGCCTTTATTATTCTGATGGAAATTTGTCCTTTACTCTGTTGCAACGGATTACGGATGAAGAGCTTCAACAACCAGCGACAAACAGCGTTTGCCTTGTTAGCGCAGTAGGTAGCGCGTCAGTCTCATAATCTGAAGGTCGTGAGTTCGATCCTCACACAGGGCATGCTTCTTTTACAGCTTGAGACTGTTGATAGCTGATGCTAAACTTTCATTTACTATTGAGTTTTTTCCATGGTCCTCCGGACCGCCCGGCTTTCTACAGTGGCCGGTTAGCTCAGTTGGTTAGAGCGTGGTGCTAATAACGCCAAGGTCGCGGGTTCGATCCCCGTACGGGCCATGTTCATTTGCCTATGTCTGGGCATCTGCGCATTACCATACATCCGCGGATTGCTGGATTTCAGTCGTGTTTAGAGGCGGCGGTGGTTCTGAGCGTATGTCATTTATTTTCGTGAATACAGGAGGCATTAACGGTGGATTCTCTTTAAACATTCAATATCCTTCAAACTCTGGTGTGTGTTCACCATTGGACTAAGGTCTACAAAGAAAAGGAGGTGACATTATTAATGATCGTGTTTCTTTACACATAGATACAGTAGACATTTTCAGACCATTCAGCATATCTAAAAGGTTTGCAGGGAAGCTGTCCAGCGTATCTACTATCTTTTGAGTCAAGTAAAGCATTCCAATGTTCATTGTACAGCGCTGAACTCATGGTTTTAGCATAATAAAGCAAGCAGCGCCCGAACAGGGACTTGAACCCTGGACCCTCAGATTAAAAGTCTGATGCTCTACCGACTGAGCTATCCAGGCTCGCTGTGTGTGGGTCTTGGGCCAGACCTGAAGCTGGCTATCAGTCACAGAGTTTGTCCACGTGCACTTACATAACATCTGGGACCCCTTGAGTTTCTGGTTGACAACCATTTCCACAATGTCGGTCTCATAATCTGAAGGTCGAGAGTCAGGTCCTCACACAGGGCATGCTTCTTTTACAGCTACACGTACAAGCAACTAACTGATTGATCCCACAACCACCGCTTCCATCATTTTCTGTTCAGGGAGAGAGAAGTCTTCCTTCCGACCACTCGAATCTCTACGGATTTTCAAGTGGGCCGTTGCAGATGCATTGGTGGTTCAGTGGTAGAATTCTCGCCTGCCACGCGGGAGGCCCGGGTTCGATTCCCGGCCAATGCAAACTTCTTTTTAGAGCATTGGTAAAACAGGTCCCTGGAAAAGCCAGATGCCTTTATTATTCTGATGGAAATTTGTCCTTTACTCTGTTGCAACGGATTACGTATGAAGAGCTTCAACAACCAGCGCCAAACAGCGTTTGCCTTGTTAGCGCAGTAGGTAGCGCGTCAGTCTCATAATCTGAAGGTCGTGAGTTCGATCCTCACACAGGGCATGCTTCTTTTACAGCTTGAGACTGTTGATAGCTGATGCTAAACTTTCATTTACTATTGAGTTTTTTCCATGGTCCTCCGGACCGCCCGGCTTTCTACAGTGGCCGGTTAGCTCAGTTGGTTAGAGCGTGGTGCTAATAACGCCAAGGTCGATCCCCGTACGGGC
>VKOC01015696.1:0-21831 GCA_009364415.1 Spea multiplicata | reverse complement strand
TATATATGTGTGTGTGTGTGTGTGTCTGCTGCCCCCTCTGAGCCATATAGCCCTCCATACATAAATACTCCTTAGCTTAATATTTTTGTCCAGGAGTCTCTAATATCACATAGTCTTCCAGGTGGCGGAGACACAACCCGGATGACCTGATTTTTATTTGTTCACTAGCACATCAACAAATTTACCACAGAATGGCCGAAAAAAGAAAAGAATCAAGGTGTTACAGTAGCCCAGTCCAAGTCCACATCTCTGTTGTTTACCTGAACTGGTATTTACCAGACCTTGTAAGGAACAGATGATTTTTATTATGTCCCGAATTCAAGAGGGTATAGTTTCTTTTATACACGACTGTACACATCCATGCTAACATACAAACACATTCATGCTCACACACAAACGTACACCCACACATTCACATTAATACACACACTTATGCATACATTCTATTTTTCTACAGTGCTACAGAATATGATGGCACTATGTAAACAATAAATAATAATAAATGTTTTGTTTAACATTCTCCTCTTTAGCATTTTTCCAAACTGAAAAGAAGTGTTTTGCCTCTTTTTTAATTTGTCTGCAGTAATGCCTATGAAGTCCATTCAGAACAGATGGAAGAGTTTGGTTTTAAAGAGTGTACGCATTGGTTGTCCTTAATGGGTCCATTGATGTAAAAGTGATTTGCAAGCGGCCGCCAGGAAAACTTAGATAATTTTAAAGTGTTTATTATCATCGGGCAAGATGCCAAATGGTACTGCTGCCAGACATAGAGGGAACTTTGCAATTGTTTTTAATGTTACAAAAGTATTTATTCCGTATGTAAAGGTCAGCCTCAGTTATGGAACATTTGGAACAATGGTGTGTGTCTCTTATGCCCATAAAAATTGCCTGTGTGGTGATAGATATGCACCATGAATCCTCTCTAAGTTCATTTCTCAGTAAATGGGAATAGTTATTGCTGAGCACAGTCTTTCCGCAGTCTGTTTCATCTCTGGGGTCTCTACAGTGGAAAAGCAGCAATGCCACTTTGTCAGTCCAGGACCCGCACTTTCCTGCTTCAGATGGACCAGGATGATTAAGTATATCAATCTCATAGAGTAATGGATAGTTTGGGCTATCGTCGTGATTTGCCAAGGTCATTGTCCCAGTGCGAATCAGTAAGTTCTTTCGAGTTTTCTCATTGTAAGCAAAAAAGGAAAATGTATCTGTACACATCCAGCAACTTATCCTGAGTTGCCCTTAACCCCTTCTCGATTCCCTTTCCGGGGATCTCTTCCTGACCTGGGCATAAATACCCCCACCGAGTTGTCAAAAATTTGGGAGGATGGTCCTGGGGCATTCCACCTTCAATATCTTGTGGACCTCTTTGTCCAAAGCTCTCTGACCTCAAAAATGCACATATTGTGCCAGGTTAGGGAGTGACCAGAGGATTAGGGATGTCGTATGGTACATGGGTCAAACAGGGGTTCCCACTGCTATCCAGTGAGAAAGGCACAGACTCCAACAAAATGGCCAAAGGAGTGCCGTGTACGGTGACAAAAACATGTGGTACCAACAAAATGGCTGCCGAGAGTTATCACGCTCCCGCGAGACTCTCCAGGCAGCCGACATGCGGGAAAGAAGAGAGGCAAGGCGAAACACCGCAAAGCCAGCCAACGAGAAACGGCAAACAGGAGGAAATGGGGCGACGTACAAACGTATAAACGGAGCTAGGAAGCTTCCTGAGCTAGGAAGGAAAAACAAACCAGAAAGGGATAGTCAAAGCCACCACCACCATAGCAGTAACCAAATATAAATATAAATAAATAATAATCAAAATCACTGTAAAATATTGAAAATTAACAATTAATGACACAGACACAAAGCCCCCTGAATTTTGGATGATCTTTTGTATACTATCCACTGACTAATGAATATTCATGTATAAAGATTTAAGACCGTCTTTGTACAATGAGTTTTTATTGGTTTTTGTATGGACGAAAATAAGGATGCAGCGAAAAGGTGTCAACATCAACAACTCCATTTTCTCTTGGGACATATCGTGTTTTCTTACCTGTGACAAAAATCCAGCATTAAAAGATATATCTGTTTCATGCTTTTACAAGAATGCAGTACACGGTGTAAAGCCAAAATCACATTTTGATTACAGGTTGATTATACATTTCTGAAATAAATTATAAGCAGCAGGGAGACCTGATTGAGTTTCTGCATTCTCAGCCTTCAAAGATGAGCCATACTAAAACCAAACAGCTAGAATTTTTTCTCTGTTTTTCACAAAAATATTCCTCAATTAAGATGTGTTGGATGGATGAGCCACTTTGGGTTTGAGCCTAACTTGTAGCTCATACTGGCTAATAAAGTAAGGAAGAATGTGAGTCACAACCAAGTGGGCTAAAGTCCCTCCTCACATTGGGTATGGCCTTGTTTTATGTCACAATTGCCGTTGAAAACATATGAAATGAAACAAGTTAAAAAAAATATTTAAAACAGAATTATCCCTAGAGGGCTTAGAATCAACATATGTCCCGTCAACCATCATAATGATAATGTGTTCTAACACAAACGGGACAATGTCGTTTTGGAATGTTCTTTGAGATTAATGGAGTAAGTTTGTGAGACTAAACAAGAAAGAAATACAGCATACTTTGTGTTGGGTAGAGATGATGATGACCGACCTTATTGTATTCACAATGGCGATGGTCCAATGGTGATGTCCCATCTATTGGCTGAGGTGATGGAGTTGTGATTATGATGGATAGTTCCTGTTACCAATGATCAATTGGGGAAGGGTATTTAAAGATGGCCATTTTTGGAGTTGGTTCCCCTGACGAATCTGAGGCTTACTCAGTGAAACGGGTGTCAGGTGCTTATAAGTGTGATGGGGTACAAACTCAATAATTCTCATTCGATAGCTTGGTTAATGGGTCCAGGTTAGAGGCTGATATCCAGAATCATGGTGGCACGTGTTCATCTATGTTTAACAGCAAGAACTATTAAAGAAATGTTTTTGGCTGACAGATTGGTAGAAAAATACATATTAAGGGAATTAAGTATTAATAGATCGCAATTGTTCAAATGGACTGGTAATTTCATAAGTTTTAATTTATATAATATCTCAATCCTCCATATACCACGTTATTGAATTTTGACTTAAGATATCTTATTATTAGGCTGATTTAACATTTAAATGCTTGAATCCAATATTTTGTTTAAAAACTAATTATCTACTTTGGGCTTTATTTTCTTGAGATTTTCTTTGTGATTAAAAATATGTACTGTCAGGCCCTGTATCCCTGTGGGTGCCAGGCGCACTTACCTGCAGCATGAAGAATCACAGGCCGCATAAGGCTTCAGCGGCCATAAGGTAGGCTGCAATCCCCCTGAATTTCAAGTCCAGAGAGGTCTCCTGAAGCATTCATGGGGGGGTTTGCAAGGCCAAAACCACTGCTGACCAAAATAAACACAGACGATCATCTCACATTTGACAAAAGCGCCTTGACGACCCCAAGACTTTTAGAGAACATTCTTTGGAGTCAAAGGTAAAGCTTTTTGGAAGATATGGGTCCCAATACATTTGATGTCAAGCTAACACAGCATTCCACCATAAGAACATCATACCAACAGTCCAACCCAGGCCACATGTCACTGTGTGCACTAGGTGCCCTTACACGCAACGAGAGGCTTGACAGTTTGTGGCCTTGAGGTAGGCCACATACCGGTCTAAAATCTCAATGGTGGTGCACGCAACCGGAGAGCGATCCTGCAGCCCTCTCTGGATGAGCGCACTAAGGCGACCAACCGAACAAGACAGCATTGGAGAAGAAAAGAGGCAGAAGCTCGTTACTTCTCTGGCTTTAAGGTGCACTCACCTGAAATTACCCACAGATGCACCGAGAAGGGGATGTAATATGCAGCCCTATAAATGTCCAACAAACCCTCAGGTTAGTGCTTGTTTCTTACTAGCTGTGGTGTTTGCTTTCTGTCAGACATCATTCCCTACTCCTTATTCTTGGTGCTGTTTGCTTTTCTGTGTGTTTTTTTTTCTATTTCATTACTGGCTATTAAGCCCTTCTTTCCTACCGGACTATGCTGTTCATCCTCTGCCCCACCAGAACCCTAGCATCTACATTATTCTATGTACTTTATGTCTTTCTAAAAGTTTAATATTTTAGCTGAAGTTGGCTACTTTTTGCAACAAAAAATACGTTAATTATATTAATTTAAATGCAGCTCAAGGGTTATTGATAAAATGTTGAAATATCGAAATTCAAAGATCATTTTATTAATCCGTGTAATTAATATATTTATTCGGGACACACTGTGCAGTTATCACTCAGAGAAAAAGGCAGAACAAGGAAAAATCTCTTATAAATGCCTGTAATGAGGAATAAAAATGAGCAAATTATTATTTTGAAAAATCAGTATTGTATCTTTAAAGTACCCTTTCATAAATGTCAAAGAACATATCCATTTAAAAGAAGTTACTTTTATGTAGAATCCTTTGTTTTGTCGGAGATACAAAGTGATTAAGTACATTACTCAAGGGTAAAGATTGTTAAGGTAACTTACTCAATTAGAACTTTATGTGTAGCAGTTCATTCTGAAAATTACAATACCAATCATTTAGTTACCATGGTAACCTAATATGGCCATGTAAAGATCTGATGTTTTCAAAAGAATGAAGATAAAGAATATTTCCTTCAAAGCATAAAAGATTTTTTTGTGTGTGTGAATGATACATTATTCATTTACAATTCAACTGGATCAAAGAAATATTAAAATTTTACTTCAAATGAATGAAATGGAAAAGGGGGTATAAGTTTTGACTTTTATTAACTAAAGATGATGTAATGTAAAAATCTACAGCTCTGTCCATAGAATAAAGCTGTCCAATGTTTCAAGGGTCAGAATAAAAATTAAAAAAAACAATATTTTTGCTTTAACATAAGTGATTTCATAAATTTCTATGTGATGCTCTCTATTGATTAACATAACCATGCACCTTTTAACTTAACCCCTTCGTGACAAAGGCTGATTTTACTTTTTGTACCCTTCGTGACAATGGCTGTTTTATCGTTTCTGCGGTGTTTGTGTTTAGCTGTAATTTTCTCTTAACCCATTTACTAAACCCACACAAGTTATATATTGTTTTTTTCAGGACAAGAAGGGCTTTCTTCAGACACCAAAATTTTTTTCATATGATGTAATTTCCTATAATAAAAATATTAAAATATGACGAAAAATTGAAAAAAAAACACATTTTCTCACTTTTATTTGAAAAATCTTTTATTCATCATAAAAAAACTACTGAAAAAACCTGCTAAATAGATTCTACTATTTGTCCCGAGTTTAGAAATACCCAATGTTTTTATGTTTTTTTGCTTTCTTCTACACGTTATGGGGCAATAAGTACAAGTAGCGTTTTGCTAATTCAAAACCATTTTTCTCTGAATCTGGTAATTCTGTCTCCATGTGGTATTTGGGGCATCTTTGAAGCCAGCAAATTAAATTTACCCCACCAAACCATATATTTTTGAAAACTAGACACCCCAGGGTATTTTAGATGCTGATAATTTAACCCTTTCCATGCACTAATCCTACCATCAACCCTTGTCAAAGTTTGTGATAGTAATTGTGTTTGGTGTTTTTTTCACATACTTTGTACTTCAGGTGTGAAATTACAGCTCCTGGTATATGTTGCTGTCACACAACACCTCGATATGTGTCCAGCAACATCTCCTGAGTACATTGATACCCCACATGCATGGGTTTGTCAGATTGTTTGGGGGAAAAAGGGCCACATTTGGAACATGAGCAATTCAAATTCAGTAGGAATTTTACATCTGGGTAAAGAAAAATGCTTGTACCCAACTATCAGTAGGGACAGGTTACAAGAAAGCCTGGCCTATCTCCAAGAAGGGATTTGATCTAGCACCTTAAGTGGTCCCTCATGCCACGGAATGGACACAGGGGTCACTTGACAGTGCAAATAAAAACGCTTAAAAATGGTGGAGCAAATAAAAGCTAAAAAACAGTAAATGTAACAAAAAATTTAAAAAAAAAATACAAAAATGGAGCAGGAACAAAAAAAATTAAAAATGGGAAACTGTGTGATACAGCTTGAAGCAGTCACCGACACAGAGTGCAGGTTTTCCAGGGCAATCTGGACAGTAAAATGTGGTGTCCTTTCTTTGCCCCCTGCTGTAGCATACCCTGCATCTCTTTTGGGGATTCTGCTTCTTTGCTGTAGGGGGGATTTTAAAAATAAAATGGGTAGCCCCAATTCTGTTGGTTCCCATCACTACTTGGGGACCAGGTGCATCACGGTACAAGATACCTGAAATTACTTCAAGCTGAAACTGCAAAAAAGACAGCTTCAGCCCAGTGTCTGCTTTTTTGTGCAGCAAAAAAGCGTTATAGGTTGCAATTTGCATTAGATAAATTGCAACCTTCTTGTACCAGGCCTTTGTCTTCCTCATAATGAGGTAGGGCTGTAGGAGTTGATCTGACAGATCAACTCCACCCATGTGCTTGTTATAGGCCCTGATGCACACTGGCTTTCTAGTGACCCCAGCTCTGCCACGGACAGAAACCTCCACAGTTCTTTCATCGTGGATGGTGCTCAGCATGCACACCTCTTTTCTGTCCTTGAACTTCAATGCCAAAAGCTCCTCTTGGCGTAGAGCTGAGGTCTCCCCCTTTCCTAGCCGGGTTCGTACCAGGGGTTGTGGGAAACCTAAGCGGTTCTTTTTTATAGTACCGCAAGCTACCGTATCGAAACAATACAGCAGCTTGAACAAAGGGACGCTTGTATAGAAGTTATCTACATACAAGTGGTAGCCTTTGTTCATAAGGGGGATTATTAGGTCCCAAACAATCTTGGCACTGGTGCCCAGATGGTCTGGGCAACCTGGAGGGTCAAGGTAGCTATCCTTACCCTCGTATACCCGGAAGGCATGGGTATATCCTGTCTCGCTCTCGCAGAGCTTATACACCTTCACTCCATACCTTGAGCGCTTGGAAGGAATATACTGCTTGAATCCCAACCTTCCTTTATATTTCATTAGGGATTCATCCACGCAGATATTCTTTCCAGGTGTATAAACCTCTGGAAACCTGGCAGCGAGATGGGTAATCAGGGGGCGGATTTTGTAGAGCCTATCAAACTGGGGGTCCTCCTTAGGGGGGCACAGGCTGTTGTCGCTAAAATGCATGAAATGAAGAATCATTTCATACCTTTGCCTAGTAATAGTTTGGGCAAAAATGGGGGTACTAAAGATGGGGCTGGTGCTCCAGTAGGAGCGGATGGAGGGCTTTTTTATAATGCCCATTAACATTGTGAGTGCCCAGAATTTAAGAAATTCTGGCACGTCAATGGGAGTCCATGGCTGTTTTGCCCAAAAAGAATTAGGGCTAGCAGCACGGTGCTGCTGGGCATAAATGTTTGTTTGTGTGACAATGTCTCCCAAGACATCGTCTCCCAAAAAAACCTGCACAAATTGCAGTGGAGTGAATCCTGTAACATCAATATTGATGCCAGGAATTCCAGAAAAAGGAGGGATAGCTGGCTTGTACCTATTAGGCGCTACCCATGACTCTGGTGCACTGCCACGACTACGTGTGGCAGGCGTCCTAACAGCCACAGATACATCACTAGATGTATCGGTGAACTGACCAACGTCAAAATCTGACGCTGTATCAGTGGCCTCAGAATCTGTGGCCAAAAAGGCATACGCCTCCTCAGCCGTATACTGCTGCATGGTAAGAATTGCAGCAAAAATAGTGGGGAAGGAAAGGGTTAATGGCTATAATAAAAATAAAAAAAAAACTAAAGTAAAAAAACCTAAAAAAAAGTAAAAAAAACCTAAAAAAAGTAAAAAAAAAGTGTAAAAAAAAAACCCCCAAAAACAATTGCCACTATGCAAGATCACTGTTTATGCAGTGATCAATGGCAATGAAGGGGTTAATATTATATGGGTGGCTCTTATAAGAGCCTTTGGATCAATATATATATTTTTTTATTAGGGAATACCTGTCACACACAGATCTGTCTCTCTCCCTCACTAGAAGCAAGTGAAGGAGGGAGGCAGATCCAATACTGGTCAAAGGCAATGTTTAGAAAATAAATAAAATAAAATAAACCCGGACAAATGTGAGGCCTTGAATATTAGCCTTCCCTCCCATACGGTGAAGCTCCTCTCCCTTAATTTCGATTTCAAGTGGCAGCCCCTCTCCCTACGGTCCTTGGGCATTAACATCACCCCCTCTCATCAGCAAATGTATGCGGCTAACTATCCGCAACTGATTCAGAATCTAAAGCGTGATCTCTCCGCTTGGTCCACCTACGCCTTATCATTTTTAGGGAGAATATATGCGGTGAAGATGACTTCATTGCCTAAACTACTGTATCTCTTCCGCTCTATCTCTGCCGATTCAACGAAAAGATATTGCTAGCCTCCAGGGGGCTATTGAGAGGTTGGTTTGGCAGGGCCGAAGTAGCAGGTTCGCTAAATCTACTCTCTACAGATCAAAGAAGGCTGGAGGGCTATCTACCCCCCTCCTTTATGAATACTATATTGCAGCTCAATTAGCGATGCTTTTGTCCCTCTCCTGCTCGTTGGGTTCAACTGGAATCGGATGTCTCCTCTGGGGTGAATCTACAATGGCTTATGTGGCACCATACCCTGGATAAACCCAGGGTCTCTGGCAGCCCTATCTTCCTTTACTCGTTCTCTCTCTGGCATCATGTTCGCCGCAAGTACCGACTCACGGCTGACAGTTCTCGCTTAACACCGCTATTTCAGAACCGGGACTTCCCTGTGGGCCTTCAGGTTCGCCCGTTCCAGTGGTGGGTCGACAAGGGACTAGTCACAGTGGGAGACCTGCTCCTGAACAATCGACCCTACTCCTTTCAGCAATTGACATCATTACACGATATTCCTGCTACTGAAATTTTTCGATACCGCCAAATCTCCCATTTCCTCCATCTTTTTCTTAAACACCATCATGACCATGTATCCACGTTTTACGAGCAGGCGAGCAGCCGCCCTCACAAATCCGGCGGTGCGATCTCTGATCTCTACAATCATATTTTGGGGGTGAAATATCCATCATCACCCTCATTTGAATGTCGCTGGGAGTCCGACCTGAATCAATGCCTCGACTCCTCCGATTGGGGGGAAATCTATGAGAATATATGGAAGGTCACGGCTTGCACCCTCGTGCAGGAAAACTGCTTAAAGGTACTGTCTCGCTGGCATCTTACTCCTTCGCGACTGCATCATATGTTCCCGACGCACTCTCCCCTCTGTTTTCGCGTCTGTAACGCGACTGAGACTCCGCTGCACATTTGGTGGACTTGCCCCAAGATCACGCCACTATGGTCTCATTTCTTCAGTATGCTGAGTGACACACTCGGGAAGCCTCTCCAACCAGAGCCTTGTCGGCTCTTCTCTGCAGATGTTACCCTTCAGACACTCTGACTAAGCCAGCCCACCGTCTCATATTTCGAGTTTGTACAGCGGTCCGCCTCGCCATTGCCCAAGTGTGGAAATCGGGCACTCCTGAGATTCATGACGTTGAAGCTAGAATTTGGCATATGCTGAAGATGGAAAATATCATGGCATACTTGCATGACAAGTCACACTTTTTTCTTCTCACTTGGGAGCCGTGGTTGGGATCCATGTCTTTTTCTCGTCTTCTGGCCTTACTCTCTTTTCCACTTTCTTTCTGTCGATGTTTTCCAATGATTTCCCCGGCCCGGTCTCAGGCCCTCCTGTCTCGGCACTCTATGAGCTTTCCACACGCCTTTATGGGCCTTCTTTATGCAGGCACCACCACCCATGCCTCTTGACGTGATGCAGCCCACTGTTTCTGCTGGGGCTCATTTGTGTACATGCTCTCCTGTGTTGAGGTTATTCGAGCTGCTCTGTTCTATATTCAGTACTTGATATGTTATGCCTGTAATTGCTTTCCTGTGGAAATCATCTCTTATATTGACAAAATAAAAAAATTACTTTACAATAATAAAGGTACAATAACATGAATAACAATTTCCATCACAGAGGACGAAGTGTAGAGTATGTCGAACAAAGTCGAAGGTTTTGGAGCAGTCAGTGTGAACACTCTCCGTGACATGTAGTAGTGTGGTCGCGATACAGCATCTGGGAATGCTGTTGTTTTTTTGTGTTTTGGTGGAGGAAGGGGAGGGGGGGACCGAGTGGGAGGACGGGTAGGGAGAGAAGAGGAGAAAGAAAGAAGAAAAGAAAAAAAAGAGAAAAGAAAGGGAGCCGAGTGATCCCAGGTAGTAATTTTCCCTCCACTTTTAAAGACAACTCAGGGGTGCAGACGCTCTGGTATCCGAGTAGGTGGCGAGCCAAGGGTCCCAAATGCTCTCGAACTTTTGTAATTTATCTCTGAGTTTGGCGCCAGATATGCGCTAGGATTTCACCGTGAGAAGGTGGTGGGCCTTTCCATCTCCTCGCTAGGGCACGCTTAAACTCTGCACAGATACGATGGATGAGGCGCTGGGAAGGGGGTGTAAGAGGTAAGTCAGGGGCGTCCATGACTAGCAATGTGATCTCAGGGGAGGGGGCAACCGTAGTGCCTAAGGCTGTTGATAGCATGTTAAAGTAGGTGGACCAGATCGGGCGCACCAGGCCACGTGACCACCAGGCGTGAATGTAAGAGCCTCTTTCCCCGCAGCCCTGAAAGCAGCTGGCCTCGCGACTCCGGAGCATCTGTGATAGTGTCACTGGTGATATGAACCAGTGTGCAAGCACTTTATATGCCTGTTCCATGGTGACTGTGTTGACTGTGAGTTTGTGTATATTTGCTGTAGCTTTGTCCCAGGCGTCGTCAGGGAACTCCTTCTGTATGCCACAAGGCGCTGTACGAAGGGGGATGAGGGAAGGTAACCTCTATGAATTAAACATAATGTTTAATGCATAAATGGAGCCCTTAGTTCTCTTGCTGGCAAGGAAGCGTCATTCAAACGTCGTTAGTGCAGACATGTCGCCTCTCCTGAGGAGAGAGTTTACAAAGTGGAGAATTTGGAGATAGCGGAAGAGTTCAGCAGGGGGTATGTGTTTGGAATCTCTGAGTTCCTGAAAGGACAGCATCTTACTAGCCCTCACCAAGGACCCAAGGCTGCAGAGACCGGCATCCTTCCACCTACGGAATCGAGATGTGTGGTTGCCCTATGGAAAGAGGGGGGGAAGAAGCAGTGGAGTAAGTTGGGAGACGGAGCCTCTGAGACGGAGCTTAAAGCGCCAGGTGCACCACAAGGCGAGAGCAGCGGCCATGGTTGCCAGAATGGGAGTGCGTAGAGGCAGAGGAGGTTCCAATCCGAGAACGAGTCATAATTGGTGGTGTAGAACATAACTGCTCTCAATGTTAACCCATGGCAGAGTGTGAGCCAGGAAGGACCAGGCTTCAAGCTGAGAGATTCTTGCTGCTAAGTAGTACAGGTATAGATTAGGGACGGCCAGACCCCCCGCCAATTTTGACTCGTTCATCATAGCTTTGTTTATCCAGGCACGCTTGAGACCCCAGATTAGAGGGTATTCATTTTTATGAGATGGGGAAACGGACCATTGCTCAAGCTCCCTACGAAGAACTGAGAAAAGAGGAGGAAAGTTCGCTTGATACAGTGAGTCAAAGTCTCTGGTGAGTCGGATGCCTAAGTACTTGAGTTGCGCGGGTTGCCAGGCAAATTTGAAGTTAGTAGCCACCGAACTTTTCAGCGATTCATCTAAGTTGAGGTCCAGAGCCTCACATTTGGATTTATTGATTTTGTAACCTCATAGTTGGGAAAACGTACGTAGTGTGTCGTAGAGGTTCGGAAGCGAGATGAGGGGGTTAGTGAGGGTGAGTAGTATATCGCCCGCAAAGAGGCTCAGTTTGTATTGGGTGTCGAGGACTCTGATGCCTGTGATGTCCGGTTGTTGTCTGATAGCTGCAGCTAAAGGCTCAATACAGAGGGCAAATAGAACCGGAGAGAGCGGACACCCCTGTCTGGTGCCATTATGGATGTCTAGGGTCGATGACTCACAGCCCATCAGGGCAACTGTTGCAGACGCGTGGCAATATAACGCTTGTATGCCTCGGAGGAAGCCCCCGCCAAGTCTGATCCTCTCCAGGACAGCCCGCATGTAGGTCCAGTCGATCCTGTCGAAGGCTTTTTCTGCGTCTAAAGCCAACAACATGGATCCTTGTCGAGTGAGTCTGGCACACTCTATCAGATCAACGGTGCAGCGGATATTGTCTGGGGCTTCCCTGTCTGTGATGAAACCCATTTGGTCCGAATGTATCAGCGTGGGAATGACCGCTCCCAGCCTGGTTGCCAGTTGCTTCGCGTATTGATGAGGGAAATGGGTCGGTAGCTGCTGCAGCTGGACGGGTCTTTGCCTTCTTTATGAATGACAATTATCTTGGCTCGCATCATCTCACTCGGAGGGGGGACCCTGGACAGGAAACCATTGAAGAGCTTAAGCAGGCGTGGAATGAGTAGCGCCTGGAACTTCTTACAGTAGGATCCAGGGAGACAATCTGGGCCCAGAACTTTAGAGGGTTTAATTGAGGCCAAGGCGGTCCGGAGCTCCTCCTCTGTAAAGGGGCTACTCAGAGAGTCAGTATGGTGCTGGAGAAAGGTCGGTAGGGGGAGGGAGTCGAGGAAGTGGAGCAGGTGGTCTCGTCCTTGAGCATTTCTCTGAGCTTTTTTGCCATCATACAGAGCCTGATAGTAGGTGGCGAATTGGTTGGCGATGTCAGTAGGGTGAACCCAGGATGTTCTGTGTCTTTCTCTGTGCCCATAGTCGTCTGGCCAACATGATGTCGGGTTTATTAGCTTTTTATGTTGTGGAGGATGTTAGTGTCAAGACTACGTTTATGGAGATGTTCCAACACCGTCAATCGAGACGTGAGAGAGTCCAGAGTTTCCCGGTAGAGTTTTTTGCGGCAAGCCACTTTGCGGAGGAAGGAGCCTCTAATGAACGCTTTGTGGGTCTGCCATATGAACAACGGGTCTGTCTCTGGAGATTCGTTATGGTGGAAGAAGTCTTCTAGATCTCTGACTATTTGCCCTATCACCAGTGGATCGGTGAGCAGGAACTCGTCCAGATGCCCGCCCCTGTGGAGCGCCCGTTAGGTGAAGAATGCATTCTACCGCTCCGTGGTCTGGCAGGGAGATGGGATGAATAGCTGACGATGTCACTGAGTATTGAGGTATTGGCCCGGAAATATATAGTCTATTCTGGAATAGGACCGGTGGGGATGAGAGTAGAAGGTCTTTGGATGGAGGAGTCTCCAGACATCCACCAGCACGGCAGTCTTCGCAAAATCTTTAAGGTGTTGAGAGGAGGATGCAGCAGAGGCGAGGGAGCCTTCCTTTCCAGGATTGAGTCCCACAAAGTGTTGAAGTCGCCCCCGACTATGATGTGATGATTGCGAAGTGGTAGAAGAATGTCAGATAAGTGTGTGTAGAAAGAGGCAGCCGTCGTGGAGGGTGCGTGGACGTTGAGGATAGCCGTCAGTTGGGAGTGCAGCAGGCCAGTCACCAGAATATATCTGCCCCATTTATCCACTTTGACAGAGTGGAGGTGGAAGCCCAGGGAGGAACGGAGAAATATGCTGATCCCGTTTTTCTTCTGAGTAGGATGGGTGGCATGGTGGTGTGTGTCATAGTGTTTGCTCCAATAAGTTGGTAGGTACAAGGCTCGGAGATGTGTTTCCTGGAGTAGGACGATGTCGCCTCTGTATCTGTGGTAGTAGTTCATGGCCAGGCACCGCTTCTGAGGAGAGTTCAGGCCCTTGACATTGTGTGAGATTATTGTGACGTCACTCGCCATTCAGAAGTGGAGGTAGTAGGCCGAAGGATGAGGTGGAGGACATGGCGAGGCGGTCTCCCAGAAACATTCGGATAGAGAGAGAGAAGAAGAAGAAGAAAAAAAGCAAAAAAAAGGGGGGAGGGACAAAACAAAAATGCGTCACATACATTTGATACAGTGTCACAGGTAGAGGCTGTACTAGAGCAGTAAGGCATGGGGTCAGGCTGCGGTGATGCAGCCGGGAGCAAGTCAATCTGACTGGCGAGTCACCATACTGACTCGGCGTCTGAGTCATAGACGCAGGTGTCAGACCATCAAAAGACCTAGAAAGGTCACCAGAGGATACTGGAATGTCGATCCACCAAAATGGGTTCTCCAGCCCTATAGCAGACAATGTAACCTCTACATTAAAATACATATAAAACCATGAGGGCACGGAGCTATCAGAGCAAGGCGGCCACCCCAGGCGTAGGTAAAAACGGAAAAACCGTGTGTAGAGAGCAAAAGCACAAAACAGGAAACTGAAAACTTAGCTGTCCCAGGGTCGATAAAAGTCCCGATGGTAGACGACGGCAGGCGTGAGTCAGTAAATCAAGGCTGTCGATGGTCGGCTCGATGGGAGGTAGCGGCTGAGAGATGCGGCTGTGTTGATCCGTGGGTTTGTGTGCGGTGTAATCTAGGAGATGTCTGTGTTTATCAGGTATGTTGAGCGTGTAGAGCTGAGTGATTGTGGCCAGCGGGCTTCAATGGAGAACACGCTCTCAGATATGTGTTACAACCCGGGACGTCGAGAAGAGTCAAGCAGTCGTAGTGGAGAGGTCGTCGTCGTAGCACCTGAGGTCGAGGCATCATAGGACCCCGGAGGCAGCATGAACATCCGTGAAGGATTGTAGTGCGGGCACCCGATGTCAGTCGGCAGCTTGGGCCTCAGCAGGGGCCTGGATGTTACATCTGTGCGGGGCCGGGGGGATGTCGAACCACTCACCCGCTCGTTGAGGGCCAGGATCCTGCCGGTTTCTCTTGCAGTCAAGAGAGAGGGCAGGTAGACCCAGGTCTTGAAGTAGGTGCTCAGCTTCCGAGATCGACTTGATCGAGCGCGTCATATCACCATCGAGCTACCTGGAGGGCAAAAGGGAACCTCCTGAGAGCGGAGGTGATCCGTGAGAGGCTTGAGGGCCTTACGGCGCAACAGTGTTCTGGGAGAAATGTCCGCATAAACTTGGATCTCCATGTTGTCGATCCGTAGGGTAGTAGATCTCGCTGCTTTCATCAAGTCCTCTTTGTGAATAAAATCTCTGAGTTTAACAATGATGTCCCTTGGTCTCTCGTCTGGTTTGGGTTTAGGTCGGAGTGCCCGGTCCCCAGAAATCTCCTCCACAGGAGTATGAGGTAGCAGTTGGGCGAAAACTTGGCCCATGATCTCTTGCATGTCTTGCTGGGACTCCGGAATTCCCCGTAAGCGAAAATTGGCCCTTCCCGATATGTTCTTGAGGTCCTCCTGCGCATCTTGCAGGGTAACGACCTCTTGTTGCAAAGCGGCCGTGTCAGATTTGTTAGGGATATTAATGAGACAAAATAGGCAAAACCAATATTTTATCACACACGCAAAATAACGACGCTACCCAATATTGTAGTACCACATCCACAATATTAATATTGGACAATATAGTTGCCTGTGACCCAGTGTCAATTAAACCCATGAAGGGTTGTGGTAATGAATCCTGTACATTTACAGAAACATAATATCTTCCTTCATATTCTTCTAATTCACATAAGAACTTAGAATGTGTCAGCATATCACTTGTCTTCCATACGTTACCTGTCACGGCAGTAGTTCCAACCTGTATAGATGTGTGCGCACTCTTACCCACTAGTTCTTCCTTCTCAGGAATGTCTTGAGCATTCAAGCTGTTACTAGCGGTCGGCATCTCATCGGTTAACTCCTTCAGAGCCGGGTCCTGGGAACTAGGTGCTTTTAAAGACAAGTTAGCTTGTGGACTCATTTGGTCTGGCTGCAATATAGAAGAAAAAGTTATAGACACGTCCCCCCTAACCAAAAGTGGAGGGACCTCATAGGTTTTACCATTATTATTAACACAATCATCTGATTGATGATGAGGATCTGGAAGTAAAACAGGGTTAGGAATTATATCATCTGATAACCATCCCTGCATTGTCACATCGGCTTTAACTTCACAATGATCTATTGCGGAGGAGCTGGCATTGTAGCAGGACCTACCCCTAAAAAAGGATTGGTGGTCGCTGTAGCCACAGTTTGACTTAATTTAGTCATTTGCTCCGTTAACAATTTGATTTGGTCACTCATTTGATTGACATGATGACGAAAATTGTTTTTCCCATTCCTGTACTGCCTGTTAGGTTTGGAGTTATTTGGCTGAGGCTGTTGGGAGTTATCAGACTCAGACTGACTGGATCTGTCCCTATTAGTCCTGTAAAATTTCCTCCTTGCCTGAGGGTTTTTCTTCCACTGGGAATTACCCTTCCTCCACTGTGGATTCTTTTTGGCAGTAGGACTTTTTCCTTCGTTATCCTGAGATTCCACATTAAGAGTTTTAGGCCTGACAACAGGTGAGGCTGTAGCCGATTCCTGTTTCTGAGGTTTTGGGGATTTAACCACCTCAGCATAGCTTCTCTTTTTCTGTGATTCTAATCCCAGATGGACTTGGGTCTCTGCCACCTCTTGTCCATGAAATTTCTGATTCTTTTTATCAGGCAAATCATCATTGGCATGCAATACTGTATACAGCGTCATGCATTCATTGACAAGCCAGTCTAATGAACAATCGCTATCATAATCTCTAGCAAGATTTGTCCGAATTGGAGAAGACATTGCATAGAAGAAAAGATCACGGAATTCTCGAGAATCATATCTGGGCTTACGTTCTGTAAGAGAATAAGCGTTCTTTAGAACAGTTAAAAACTTTCTAGGACTTTGGTGAGGTCTGCATTTCAGATTATACACAGCCTTCTTAGCGGCTGAGACAGTTTTATACTGTCCAAACTCAATCTTAATCTCATATTTCATTTTAGACCAAGATAGGGTTTGCATACTTTGTAAACCTTCAAAGTAATGTCTGTGATGACTTGAAAAAGTCCACGACACATAGTGCTTCTTGTGGAAATCATCATCCATTCCCAAAAACTGCATTGCCCTTTCAAATGATTCTAAATGAGCAGCGATATTAGCTGTGCCTTTTTTAGAAAATTCAGCAACAGTCTCCTTAAGGAATTTAATTACCTTAGGGGCATCATAGACAGGTACGGGTAATTTCTTAGTACCCTTTGTTGCTCCTTTAAAGTTACGGGAGCGCCCATCTGATCTGTGTGTTCTGGCCGTATTGGCACCTTGTAACATCACAGAGGGTTCACCTGAAACATGACCTTCTGAATAAACGGAAGATTCACTATCACTTTTATCACTTTCCTGATTTTCAGAGGAATCGCGTGTATCAGACAATGTAACTTTCTGATTCCGCTGTGATTGGACAGAAACCACCTGGTTAACCTGTTCTTGTAGAGTTTGTAATTGCTTACTTATACTCAGAACAGTAGACTCTGTTACGGTGGTGTTGGTTTTAACCCCTTCATCACCTTCACCATACAAAGATAGCTTAGGCATTTGCACACTATCCTGTTTAGACCATTGGGCTTGGAGTTCTCGTATCTCCCTACGGCAATTATCCAGATCATACTGACAATCCGTTTCCCTGCTCTTAGCATCAAAATACTGGCCATGAAGCGCCAAATGCTTATCAGTCAATTCATCAAGCTTTAGTCTCAACTGTTTGTACTCTGCCTGGGTATCATTTAACTGATCCAGGGCTGCTTTAGAAGCATTCAACTCTTTCTGGAGACTAGACACTTCTTTTTCTCTAGTTTCACGATCTCGCAACAACTGAGAAGCCAATACAAAGAAGTAGGGTCAGGATGAAAGGATTAACCCTTCTCGCTCCTTCAAATCAGATGTTTGAACAATGGTATTCAAATGTCCAACCAAGGGTGATCCTTCAGACCAATCATTAATTAGGGTCATTTGTACTTCATCCTTAAGGGATTGGAGCCACTCTCCATAATTCTCTTTGATTTTCATATTTTTATGATAACCTTTCATAACATCCTGTTTAATGTTATTAACATGTACCAGCATTTGTGCTTTATACAGCAAAAAATCTTCACCAGAAGTAGCACTCGATTTGCTGGACACAGACATGTTTTATGCACTGATCAGTATGCAATACACAGTACCAGAAATATACTATGTGAAACAACAGAAATTGACAACAACTACCGTATATCAATAATTCGAATTATTATTTTACGTGAAATATCTCAGCAGTGCCTCCAATTATGTTAGGGATATTAATGAGACAAAATAGGCAAAACCAATATTTTATCACACACATGCAAAATAACGACGCTACCCAATATTGTAGTACCACATCCACAATATTAATTTAAGGAGATACCCTATATTTTATCTCCGATCCTAAATCTTTTCAGATCGCCGAAAATTATAATTCAAATCAGATATATATCACCAAGATAGTCAATCAAAAATATTTATTGTAAATGCAATTTATAAAATCTGGATATGGGTTACACAGTGCATAATATAAAACACAACATTTTTAAAACATGTCAAAATTGAATCAATTCAAATACAGTATATTATTGATAGTTATCAATATGAATTGGTACTTTATGAGTCTAACACACAATTAATTTCCATTCCACTCAGCAACCAAAAATGGAAAATCATCAGGGCGGTAACGAAAACATCATGATCCGAGCACTTGACAGCTTGTGGGTCATGCTGAAGGGTTTAAAACATAAAGTAACGTACCGATAAATAAATAAGACGGACAACCAACTGGATTTTGAAAAGGCCACAGCTTTATTTATTATAAAAGCACTGTGATACGTAAAAACTTTATTTGAATTGTAACATACATAATGTTATAACATTGTAACCTCCATGACTTAAGGGTCCCTCCACCCCTACTACCACACTTCAACCCCATGGAGGTTACTACCACACCCCTTAAGGATAAACCGACATCCTTTTCCGACAGCTCCACCTCCGTCCGGGAGCTGTCACCAACTTTTGCCGTGCACCCCTACCACGAGCCGTAAACCGCACTAGCACGTGGCATAAGCACAACGGCCCCCTCATCCCTTGGGACCGTGCCCGCGGGAAAGCCCACCAAACGTGACAAATAAACCCGGTTTCCATACCTCTGATGAGAAACCACCCAATTATAACCAGGTACCACGAATAAGTACCTAAAACATCCAACCGGAACCTCAGTTCCCCGCCAACCAAAGTAAGTCGCACCACGCGCCCCCACAAAGGACACAAACCAAAACAACACACTAATAACAGGGCGGGCTGGAGGGAAAACTTCTTTGCTGCTTTTAAAATTTAAAGAGGAAGGCCACGACCCCTGGCCTTCCTTAAATAGCCAAATGGGGCACACGCCCCCTTGATTAGCCTAGGGCCAATCTGAGGTCAAGCCTGACCCTTACAATAATCAAGGCCGGATCATGGGGCCCCTCCTGCTATTTTGGTGTCTCCGGGGCCTACTGTATAGAACGTTGATGGGAACTTCCGCCTGTTGACTGTTATAACATTATTCATCTGCACAGTTCTCTTGGAAGGCAATGTTGATTCAAATTGGCAAGGCTTCTAGCAAAAAAATTAGAATTTTGGCAAATTTTCTCTGGTGGTTCCATTTGAGCGCACACAGCTTGGACCAGACCTTCCTGACTTTGTAGCAAAAGCTATGTGTGAACATACTGTAAGGAGCTAAGAGATAAACTAAGGAGCATCATTAAAATACACAGCAGCCAAGTCTACTCCTTCTGGCTTGTTGAACCACCAGAAGATCTATAGATCTATACGTGTGGATACCAACCAACTGGCAAAAGATTGTCACAGAAAATCAAGTTCTTGTAATATGCAGGGGATCGCATTTTTCTTCATTATTAATTGACTGCATAAACTATATGCACGTTGTGTATACTTTTAGTGGCAAACTTGTTCAGCTGTCCACCCATTGTCTATAACTGTCCATGGTGACTACTGACAATCTGGAGTCAGATTTATAGACTCAGCTATGGAAAAATAAATCTATAAAACATAAAGTAAGGTAAAAAGAGTTTCTCTCTCAACATATTTTTATAGTTTTATTAGACCTCTTAGTCCGCCCCTTTCCCTTTGACTTTGCGAGCTTCATTATTCTTGTTCTTCATATTTAAACCTTCTTTTTTCCTTGCGAGCGACATAGAAACTCGCCCCATGTATGACGATACTGAGGCTTTGTCCTCTATTATTGAATCAGGGCAAGTGTAGGTGGGCACAGGAATGTTGAATAAGCCTCACCAAGATGTCAAGTTATAAATATATTTTGACAATGAATTTCCTGAAGTCATGTATAAACATGTTAAAACCTGGAATGTGGCCAAAGATTGATAATTTTAAAAATCAACAATGCATAGGACAACTTTAGCCTATTCATACAAAATATTTGAAATATTTAACACAGATAAGGATTACAAATATCTTCATTCTCGAGACAATCATTGCTTATATTTTCTTAGTTTTATATACTGCATACTAAACTTCATGTGCCAGTCACACTCTCAGATCTGGATTTATCATAATAAATAGGAAACATGCCGCTCAATTCAATGACTGATCTAAACCTTAATTCATTTTAACAATGCTTGAGAATGCATGGTTTGCAACATAACTCGCTGTTTGTAATTCAACTGCAAAATAGCGATTGTGGATTCTGGACTGAACTTCTAACAAATACTGCATTAAAGCAACTCCAACCTAGAAATTAATTGGGGTAAAGTAACTTAAACCGGTATTTTTTTCTTATACATTTTGGACCAACAAACTTTGTCTAGACACAACATATTAAGAAATTTAACACACCAAAGAGATGCGATGACCTAATCAAACAATTTAATGCGTAATACAATCAATGCCACCTGAATTCGTTTAAGACAGACCAGTAGACATGAAAAATGAGTTCAAATGAGACAGCAATTTCCACTTTTTTGTGCAGTTCATTCTTCTTTATAATGATGAATAATCAATTAATTAAGCATAACGAGTATTGACACATTATGGGTCTATATTTCAATTTTTTCTACTCTTGACTTGGCTCCCATAATTGATTTTTGTTATCAGCTATTCCAAAAACCTGATGTGATCCAAAAGATATGATCCAGAACCAATGTGATAATCATACAGTCCTTGTGTCTTTAGACCTGCTTGACCTTCATCATTTGCTTGTGTTGTGCACCCTATAGATACAATATATCTTGCATAGCTTTACGTGTTCGCTATGAAGCAAATTAGCACCTCAGACTTCCTAGTAGCCAAACAAAAGCAGAGGCTCTACGTCTGATTCCAGATGTGGGTAAAGAACGTTTGTCCAATGTGTCCTACATCAAGCAACGCATTGTTACCTTGCTTGTTTTTAGCCATTCTCAGTTATTCCCACCTTTGATTTAATCCACCCACATATTGTTGGAGAAACGTTTAGATGGACTAGTCTAGTCCTTGTGAAAAAATAGTTATTTTATTGTTCTATCAATAAGTCAGTTGACATACAGAAGATCTAAAATGTGTCTAGTTTGGTCCTGAACTTGAAGACTATAATATTTTCCCCATAATGTATTTTTCTGAAGCACAAAGAGATGTTGAAGGTTGTCTTGAAGGTATCTCATATAATCTTTTGATTTGTAAAATTATTTGTCCTCTTTCTATTTCATCTGATATGTCATTGGAAGAACTCCAAATCATACAAAGACTCCTAAGAATGTCCTGTCTTAGATCATCTACCTATAATGCCCGGAAAACAGTCTCATTTCGTCTGATTGTTCTGCTTCCTTTTTTTCATATAACAAAGACTGAGGGTGGGTTTTTTTTACAAGAAACACAATAATTTAAGTCATTTACAGATAACAA
>VKOC01015693.1:0-11383 GCA_009364415.1 Spea multiplicata | reverse complement strand
TTGGGGAAAGAGCTCTCATATTTCCCAAGCATCTCTCTTTAGGATGGATTAGACCCTTTTTGGGACCCAAATCACTCTTTCCTCCCATGCTGTCCCTATTTTGCAGGAGCTGATGATGTTTGGTGGTTATGAGTGTACTAAAGTGTTCTACAGCTCTAGAAGTCACAATAATGTGTAGAAATAGCACTGATTATACATTAAAGCGTGTAAATACATTATCCTCTGTGTCTTCTAAAAGCCTTAATCAATTTTATAACAAACTAGCAATAGGCCACCAAGTCACAAAAAATAGTAAAACCTTATCTCTAGCCAATCCTTTAACCACTTTGTAAAACAAGTGTCCCACTGTGACCATCTGAAATATTGTAAAGTATGAGTCTTAGCAGTCTACATACCCGAGTCTAGTCGCAAAGACAGCTATGAAGGATAAGACAAAACAATTTAAGATAGAGCAAGGAACACCGTTCTTAAAAATTCATCAGTTTCAATGACTGCACTGTACACTGAAATAGCCAAACCTTCCATATTGCCCAACACATAAAGATCTCTAGAGCCAGCTATAAGAAATGTAAATGGTCATGTAGGCAGAGCATGGCGAAAAGCTATCATTAACACTTTTTTCTTGCCTTATGTGTCACAACCTTTGCTTTCTCATCCCTGATGCTGTGTCTACCCACTTAGCTTAAGAGTTCTTCTTACTAACTGTTTTTATTTAGATGAACAACAATAACTGATTAAAATCAACCTTGCTACAAAACCTCCAAAAACCTATTTTTGTCTTAGCATGCCATTGTTGCACAAGTGGTGCGAAAAACTATAAATATTTAAACAGCAAACTGTGGGCTGAAAATTGTTTGTATGGTTTTCCTTTAACGAAGACCGCATTTTGTGCTAAAAGTAAAAATAAAATAAATAAATAATAATAAAACGGTTGAACAATTGGCACTTCTGCTACTGTGTTCATTTACTGCTAATTTCAAAGTGATGATGTGTGATTTCACTCACCCACAAATGCATATATCTAACAAAAATATATATGGGGGAAGGGTACCTACTAACTAGCTGTGAATTCCATGAACTGATGCTTTCAAAGTCATAGTCAAGGTCTTTAAAGCTAATGTCATAAGCAAATAATAAAATATTATAAGGCATATCTGTTTTTTTTACCAATAAAAGATCTGTCCATAAAACATTTGACTTAGAATATCTCATGGGAACTACTTAATAACCTGCATATTGTTTCTAATATCTTCAAGTTCTAACTAAGCCAAGGGGGGATAGATAATATTAAGAATGGTCAGTTGTAGAGCACCAAACAAACTGTACTCTTGTAGCTTTATATTGTTAGTTTGTATTATATCATGCACTTAACATATGCTACAATGATGTGCCTAATACAATAGCTGTGCTGTAGATTGTATCAATGCTCTGAATCTCATGTCAGTTTTGAGTGTTTAGGACACTGTGGTGTTTACCAATAAGAATCGCAGAGCTCATCTTGCTAAATCGTACATATGAAGTTTGCTGATGTTCATCTACGTACTAAACTAATTTACATTGATGATAAAACACTGAGGACTTCGTTGATCATAAAGCTCACATGAGTTGAATTTACTGACTTAATTTAAATTAGATAAACAGAATAATTAAATTCAGCCCAGCAGAACCTCAAGATGCAACTACTAAAAGCTGAATAATTAGATTTACACTTGCAGCCAGAGGTCAAGCCCTTCTTTTATCATACTAGCCGTCACAGCTCCGTCGGTGATAGCTAGATAGCTGCAGTGTAGTTCCAACCAAATCCTTTGGATAAATTTAAGTGGAAAACATGCTAATTTAGGTATAGACACATTTTAAAATGTTCCACTTCTTCCTTCTATATGATACAAGCTGATGTGTCCTTGCAGCTTTAAGAGGAGGAGTGAGGAGAATGCATGCAAGCTCTTAATTATGAAGCATCTGCCACAAAACACTTTCTATCAGCATCTCGCTGACTGCAATAAAAAGAAAAAACAAACAAAAAAACCAAACCACCCACACATATATAGGACCAACTTTAGATACACTAACTATTCTGGGTAAGGGTGATCAAGATGTACATTTTAAGATAGTGTCATTAAATATACAAACTCTTTTTCTCTGCATGAGGCAGAGAGAATCAGACTTACAAAGCCAATGCTTATAAGCGGTGGCTTTGTCGTGTAAAAGATACCATTGGCATGATTTGCAATCACAGTGATCTCATACCTCTGCTGCCGACCAAACGGGTCACTGAGGACTGCTTAGGTGGTGAGCCAATCCTCTATACAGGGGCCAAGAGGCAATGAGTATGCACAGAGGTAATTTCAGTATAATCCTTCATTGCCATCGCAATGGTCATCAGTAAATGACAGTAGACAAGAACCATTAGATAAGAACCAGTAGATAAGAACCATTCAGCCTGTCTAATCTGCCTATTATTACTGCCGTAAAGACTGAAACTTTATTCCATCCTTGGTCTTTTATTCAGGATAGCCATATGCTTATATGCATGTATGTTTGTTTACATCCTCTCACTGTATTAACCACTACTGCTTGGAGGTTGTGCCTCTTCTATACCATGTAAAATATCCTCACATTAAATCTAAGCCTTTACGCTCTAGTTTTTGATCGATTGATTTAAAAATAGTTTGTTCATATAGATACTGTATATGTATATGTGTATATATATATATATATATTAAAATACGTAATAGTGTACATTTAACCACAATCCTAAAGTGAGAGTATTCTCCGCCACATAGTGTGCCTGCTGATTGCCATGGTAACAGACATACCTCTACATCACTGCAGGCATTTAGTGGTGGCGAGAGGATCAAGACTGTCATTTATCCTGCCCTGCACACTTCCCTCTCTCTTTTTCCGTCTGTCATTATCTAACTCTTTTATCATCTTTTTTTTAATAGCAGGTCTGCTGGAGGGCAACAGGATGGGCCAGGTTATCAGTAGCAGTTTACTTAATATACAGCCAAAACTTCATAATTCTGGGATATGATGCAGCCTAGAATTTCCACAATGACTCGACCCAAGAAACATATTTCTCAATATTTAACTCAATTTGTGTGAATGCTTAAGAGCTGAACTGGTGTTGGAGTGGACTTGTCAATGCATATGAGCTTGTTCTTAAACCCTCCATGTATATTACAGGCCAGTTTTCTGGACACCTGTCAGTTGCCATCCAGTTCCTCAACTCTTTTCTTAATGCTTCAAATATTACCACCTCAAAATATGGGCACTATTAGACTGAGCATGAGAGTCATATGAATTGTGAAACGACATTTCAAGTTTGACAAGTTTCATTTCTCCTATACTGAGGAGTTGCCTTTACGCATAGTCACCATTACAAAGCTGAAGAAAGCATCTGGCTTTGATTGTCACATAATCAATATCTTAAGTTATCAATATTCTCTAGACATTTTTAATGCTCTCTTACTGTCTGATAGAAAGAGGTCCATTCACTGAAACGTTCCTAAATTAGCCAGTATGAGTGTCACTTACAGTAACTGAATCTTTTTAACATTTAGCTGATGTATTCCTATTCATGCAATGAGTGATTCCTACTGCCATCTCCCTGCTTTTCTTTAACATCACACTGACATTTTAACTTGCACTTAGCAATCAGACTATATATCACTTTACCCTGTAAATTCTTAACTGTGTGTAAATATTTAGTGTAACACCATTTTCCCATTTTTGACATTAAGACATAGCAAGAGGAGTCCTATTAAATTTAAGGCATCACCGGTTAAAAACAGAGGCGAATTTATTCAAATTCCTGTGTCTCTTTTATATCCACCGTCTGTAAAGAAAAGCATTATAATGAAACTGTTCTTACTTTGGTTTCTTCAGATATATAAATATTTCTGAAGTTTATGTGGTAAAAAGTTCCAAAAGAATATTTGTTTGTGGGAAACCGACAAGCTATGTAAATTCTTAAAATGACTACAGGGACGTGTGGTCCAAGAGTTTGATCAATCCAGACTTGGACTGGCCAGCAGGCACACCACGCACACCACGCAAATGCCCTGCTTCACAGGGGCGTAACTAGAAACCACAGGGTCCTTGTGCGAAAATTCACCCTGCCCCCCACACAACTGGTCTGTACCTTCTTGGCCCTTGCCCCACCCCTTCCCACCTACAACATATGTAAACACACAAATTACACACAGGTACTCATACTCACTAACACACACTCCATCTAACCCCACTTACACATCCATGCTCACATACACAAGTACACATCCTAGTGCCAGACACCACCGACATACACATCACAAGTACACATCCATGCTCACACACAGACAAGTACACATCCATGCTCACACACACACACACTTACACATCCATACTCAAACACACACAAAAGTACACTGTCAGGCATCAATCAGAGTCCCATAGACCTTTTTTAGCCTTAGTTTTGTCTTGTACAACGGGTAATTAATTTCAATGGATCCATGTATAAAGTGGATATAGAGGCAAAAGGTGATAATTGTTGACCTTGTTTGCATGCGCTACCCAGAATCCCTTGTGGTTGTGGCAGCACCATAAGATTTCTGAGGGAAAAAACAAGCCTTCTGGCTTGTCTGGTGTCTGTAGATGAGTGTTTAATAATGTTTCTACTACCCTCTTAATTTTAAGTGGAAGGGTTTTCCATACCTTTACCCACCATAACTTTTGTTATTGTATATATAGTATAATTATATAATATATATATATATATATATATATATATATATATTATTATATATATACACACACACACACACAAACACATTTGCTTAATTTCTTTCTAGGTAATTAAAATGAAAAAAAGGTCCTTGGGAAAGGTAGCTATGGCTAAACAAGGTTTATAAAAAATGCATATTAAGCAATGTGTTAAATATTCACAATAGATATTGCTTACTAGTGTTCATATACAACATTATATGTTACAAATTTGAATATCATTATTTAAGCCAGCTATAACTGTATCTGAAAGAAGAACTTAATGACATCAATCTACGAACATGTTGGTTACACTTAATGACATGACTAGTAAGAATACTACCTTATCTGGAACAAGAATGACAATATTTCTTTTATTCATCACCTTTTATACAGATTCAAACACATTTCTCCAAATAATAACACTTTATTGAATAAGAGGGGTAAGCCATGAAGGTGCTATTTTAACAACATTGTCCACTCATAATAACACATCACTATATTTACTACGATATGAGTAATAATTAAGTGTAAAATATACAGAAATACATGCAGATATACACATACATAGTACAGATATTATTGGACACGTATTGCCTATATGTTCTGCCATACAAATGTCTAGATAATTTATACCTGTGATTAATCCTGGATGTGTTTGCTTTGCTATTGGTGCTAATCATGCACTCATTATTGGAATGAACAGGTTTCACAGTAATGGACTATCACAGCGCTTATCATGCCAGTTTTTGTTAGACTGTGAACACCAAAGACATATGAAGGTTAAACCAGTATTCAAATGACTTTGCAGTGCAGGACTGGGAAGTGTTACATGTGAAGCACAAGGGGGTATATTAACATTTGAAAGAATCCCAGACGCCAGATAAAAGTCATAATCCACGCACCCTTACTCTATTCCCAGCATGAAAAAAAACTACAGCAGATATGCATGGCCCAACATTGTGGCCAAAACTATCAGGGCCACTAAGCAATAACCAAGAATGCCATGTGGTTGATTACCTTATGAAAGGGCTGAAATAGTGTGAAAGATCCATGCATTGCTTTACAATGCCCTGGGATGAACGGTTATTCAACTTTCTATAGCTCAGTTTCATCAGCACGATATTATATAACCTACTGAGAAAAGTTATGATTCAGAATAGCAGCATGCATCTATCCAAACAAGAGTCTGCTCTGTAGAAATAACTAGCAGGGAATATGTACTTGGAAGGGCTTAGTCATTTCAGGACCTTATCATTTCTCCAGGTAAGGTCTATAGTTGCTTGAAGTGCTCTATAGATTCCTACATGCGGCCTCATCAATCACTTGCATATCAATGACGCCTCAGGCTGTACATTATTTGCAATTGATCATACATTTTTAATGCTGTCCTTGTATATTTACTTTTAAGTGCTCTTTACGTAACGTTATTCAACGAACTAATCAATCACAGCATTGGCCATTAGATACAGGGAGATGAAAGCATTTGTCTTTTTATATGTAGTAAAAACACAATGGCTAATTACTGGTAATTTGAAATAAAACTGCACTACAATTAAAAAAAGGCTGTACCAGTGAAAACCAATGTCTAGAAAAATACAATTTACCAGTCAGCAGAATTAGGGGAAAATCAGTAGTCCATGAAATATTATTTACAAAAATATGAAAGACTTTTGTCCAATGCTTCCTACTGGCCACCAGTAAGAGGACTTACAGACACAAAGTATATCACTGCTATTTTGGGACCCTCCATAAAGCTTTTTTTCGGGTGTATGGAACCTCTCCTATGCACCAGCCTATTATTATGTGGAGTAGTCGGCTGCTGGTGAGAAGCAACAGAGAAGGTACACCAGAAGCTATGGAAAACGTATTCCTGTGTGAGATTAGAAGTACGGAGGAAGCGATAACAATTTGCAGCCTAACAATAAACACACAGGCTTTGCACTCCATCCACAGTGAGTGGGAGCATCTTCTCCTGTAATCGTGACTCACACAAACCACATAGAACAGAGATCCTACTTCTGTTTTCTTTGTTTTGTTTTTTTAGGGCTGAAAGGCAAATGATCACAAAACCAACTTTCAACTATATTAAGGCACGTATCAAATGCCAAAAACAGCATATTAACCCATGTTTTAACAATTTTTCCTAAATGGTTTGGCATCACATCTAGTTCCCTCAAAATTGTAAGCTTGCGAGCAGGGCTCTCTCCACCAAATGTATCGGTTTGTCTTAGTCTGTCAATTCTCGTCTTGTCATACCCCTTGAATATATGTATTGTATTAAGAGCTGCGTGAATTGTCACTCATTGGTTGATTACAGCCTTGCTGCTAACTGTTGTACCAGCAAAGATACACTGGGATGTTTGTAGTGAAGAATACATTATACAGGAGAGGGCTGGGGACATATAGCCAAGATATTGGACCAAAATACTTTCTGACAATAACATGATCGGTTAAATCTTATGCACTGTTTAAATCCTGTCCAATACACATTTATCAAGAGGGACTGCCCATAAAGTCATCACAAGGATCCAGTAATGGTAAAAATGCTGTGTAAAGTCTTTTTAAACAACCTGATGGTTGTATGAGGTATTTCAAGAACAATACACAAAAAGAAAAAAAAAAGTATTATACTACAAACAAAACACCATTTTTTGGAGCGGGAGGGATTTTGCCTCTTTTGCCAGTCCCCCCCTGCATTTCTATAAAAAGTGAGTAGGGATCTGGTCGCTTGCACACTGCGTGCCCTGTGCACAGACAGGAATATAACTTTATTGCATTGCAGAAAATGTTCCAACATGAAACTCAATTCAGCACTCTGTGATCTGACTACTTCTTCCCGAGTTCTGTCTTGGACAGCGGGCAATTAATTTCAAGGGATTCGTGTATAAAGTAGATATAGAGGCAAAAGGTGATTATTGTTGACCTTATTTGCATGTGCCTACCCAGAATCCTTTGTGGTTGTGGCAGCACCATGAGATTTCTGAGGGAAAAAACAAGCCTTCTGAGTGTTTAATAATGCTTCTACTATATATATATATGTATATACACATACACATACTACTTAAATGTACACATAGCAAAAAAACTCTTTTTAAGAGTTAAATGTTTTGAAGGAAATTATTATAACCGGATATCTGGCTAAATCAAACATGTAGTAACATAATGTTGTAATGAATACTTTCTTGTGTGAGAAAAGGACCAGGGTAACAAGGTTAAAATCCAGAAATAAAGCAGCTAAAGACAATGTTTCAAGACATCGCCAAACACTTGATCAAACTGATAATTTACACCACTGATATGTCTTTTTTATGTTTTGCTTTTTTTTTTTTTCTAGAGTTTCTTGGTTTTAGGTTTTGCATGCACTAAATCTTACCTTTTGGATAGACTGGTGCAGTCTATATAGTGAATTTACAACAGCAACATTTCGACGCTGTCCTTCTGTAAGCGGCCCGATTACTTGACTTGCTTCTCCTTGGGTTGAAAGCTAAATAAATAAATGTAAGCAAAAATACTAAGGTAAATCCTATGAACTTCAAACAATAATATGTATTATTTCAAAAGTCATTGTTAAAAACAAAGGGTTTTATAAGACAATGTGGTGAAGGACTTGGACTGTTAGTGTTAGAGCACAGTGGGGGTCACGTATAATATTGATTCTGGGGCAACATTTGATTTTGGCATCATAGAAAGCAGCGGAATGATCCATTAGCTGCTATGCTGTTAAGACAGATGGCATAAACGTTGCACCAGAACCAGTCTTTGTCTGGTTCTGGTGCAACCAGAATCACAATTTGTCAGCGTTCTTTAGCATGTCAAAATCCAGCCTTTTTTGTTTCTTTCAATAACTTATGTCAATAATGCTATATTTCTCCATCTGGACTCATAACAAGAGTTGAGATAAAACCATAATAGAATCCACCACTGAAATTTACAACTTTTTGGTTTTAAGCCATTCACCATCTTAAATTCACCAATGCAGGCGTATTTCATGCTATTATTCATTTAATTCCCATAACCCATCAGTGAGGGTTGCACCAACAAACCGTTAGCCCATGTTACACATTTCCTGGACACTATTTGCATTATTTTTCCAGACTGTGCTTGAGCCTCTAGCAATGGATTTATAGCTCCTCCTGTAAAGCTATTATGACAAATACCTTAAAACATAATGGGCAGCAACTGACAGTGGCGTCTCCAGCTTTCATATTTAGGGGGGGCACATGGGGGGCCAGGGACCAGTAAGGGGGCCAATTATAAATGGTACTATACACTATATTATATATATATTATATACACACGTTAGACGTGCATTTTTAACTACATAATATGCACTTATTACCCCCTGCTTCCGATATATATTAATATTAGCTCCTGCTGCTGATATATATTAATATTAGCTCCTGCTGCTGATATATAATAATATTAGCTCCTGCTGCTGATATATATATTAATATTAGACCCTGCTGCCGGTATATATTATTAGTCCTGGCTTCCGATATATATTTATATTAGCCCCTGCAGCCAATATATATTAATATTAGCCCCTGCTGCCAATATATATAAATATTAAACCCTGCTGCCAATCTATAAATATTAGACCCTGCTGCCAATATATAAATAAATATTAGCCCCTGCTGCCAATACATATATATATACATATATATAAACATTAGACCCTGTTGCCAATATATTTTATAGTTAAAAAATTGGACCCTACCCAAGCATTTCCTTGGGTCCTGCTCAGCGCTCCCTTGCATGCAATCACTCCCTCCGCTACCACACCGAAAAAAATATATTTGCCAGACTGCAGATCGGGAGAAGACCGTGAGAGTCAGTCCTGCACCGTGACAGTGAGAGGTCCTCTCCCCTGTAATCATCCCCAGAGTCCCTTTGTCCCCTCATTCACTAAACCATACCGCTCTTTTACTTACACCCTGTAGTTCAGGTATAGATCAAATAAACAACACATGGAAACAACACATGCAACTGAATTAGACAAAAAAAACCCTGTATTTGCATGTATACATAAATAATGTATGGAAACATAGCAGATACAGATCAACAGAATTATACACACTATTTGACATCCAAACAACTATAAATCATTTTTATCACATTATTAAAATCCCAGAAATCAAAAAAGTTAAAAGGCCCAAATAAATTAAGATTAGACATAATGGAATCAAACATTTGCTACTGCAAAAAATTTTAGGTGAAAAAGTCCAGTTTTATTCAGCGCAACAAAACAGTGATAGCATTATTCTTAACAATATTAATGCAACACAACCATCTTAGCACTGCGTCACCAAATGAACGCCTCATTACAGATAACACAATGCATGCAGCTGCATATAACTAAGCTGAGTACCACTTGGTCTGAGAAGGCCTGTGAAACCAAAGGGGAATAGCGTCCTGTATAATGAAATCAAGAACTGAGTTTCACAAACTCTGAACCAACATCTACGTTTCCTTTTAATAATATATTCAGACTGAAATAAGAGTAAATGACACAAAACCTTTACTTTTCCTCTCACTGATTTCTAGGCCTAGAAAGTTTTGTCCTCTGAAGTGACCACAAAATCTGGATAAATAAATTACAAAGTTCTATTTAACCCTCTACAGCAAGTAAAGTGCCAGGAAACAGATGACCAAACTCATATCAGGACAGGCTCTGCCACACTGACACCCAAACACATACCCCAGGGCAGGCTCTGCCACACTGACACCCAAACACATACCCCAGGGCAGGCTCTGCTGCCACATGGACCCCCACACCAGGATGGGATAACCTACTAATATTATTAAGTATACACTACTACTAGTATAAAAATGCTTTCCACATTGCTCTGTTGTTTGTGTGTATTGCCCCTTGTGTATTTGTGCCCCCCCAGCCACCCTCCTTTGTGCATTTTTGCTATACACCCTTGTGTATTGATTTATTTGATGCCCCCAGCCAGCCCCCCTCCCTTGTGTACTGATGCACCAACCCCTTCTAATGGTTATTATAATGGCCCCCATACAAATGTGTATTAACCCCCCTGATGTGTAATTATGTCCCCAGCCTGCCAGCCACCATCTTTATGTATTTTATTTTCCCAAGGCAGCCCCCCCCTTGTTAATGTGCCACCTCCAGTGAGATCTGGTGTACTTGCTCTAGTGCACTGTTCCTTGCTCTTAGAGCAGGGGCGTCCAACCTGCGGCCCTCCAGCTGCTGCAGGACTGCATCTCCCAGAATGCTCTTTCAGCTAAGGGGCTGGCCGAGGAGTATGGGAGATGCAGTCCTGCAGCAGCTGGAGGGCCGTAGGTTGGACACCCCTGTCTTAGAGCAAATAACACAAATATTAAATAATGGCATTTTTAACCCAAACATATTTAATGGGGGTTCTCCTTTTAATTTCAAATGACATTTGAAGACCCTCAACTATTTTTTTTAAATGAAATAATTACTTTTTTGAAGTCTTCGTTTTTCCGCCTTAACACCGCTGCTCTTGCTCTCCTACCGCGTGCTCCCTGTCACAGAGCATCTGTTCCGAAAGTGCCCGCCCCCTTGAGCATCACGGTGCATCTTCAAAGGGGCGGCACGAAGAGCCTCAGCGATTGGCAAGCCATTAAACGGCTGGCTGCTGACAGTTTCAAA
>VKOC01015683.1:0-10650 GCA_009364415.1 Spea multiplicata | reverse complement strand
CAATGCACAAAACACAAGGACCTTTTCCTTGTTATTTGCCCTGGCCTTCACTCACTAATAGCATTACATTAACACTATAACTCACACTTCACCCTATAACATTTTTCCATCCACATACCTGCCAACAGACCCAGCTTTTCCAGGGACAGTCCTGCTTTTTTCCAGTCCTGTCCCATCTAATTTAGCTAAACTAGGTATGCAAATACACATAGGTAGTTATAGCTCGGTAGGTAACGCTACTATAAACATTAAATAAATATAATCAAGTACTAAATAATAAATCTAACTTTAAAATACATTTAAATAAACCCCTAATTGTTTTATTTAAAAACCCATTAAAATTAAATTATTATTTAGACATAATACATCTTTAACCAAACCAGTGCACTGCTACTAATCTTAAACATAACCGTACATAAACCCTAAGCTATTTTATTTAGTTCTTGTCCAACATTTTACCATCCGCATACCTGCCAACACACCCAAGATTTTGGTGGACAGTCCTGCTTTTTTCCAGTCCTGTCCAGTAAGTAACTTGGGTTGTTGCAAAGTATGCCATTGTAAATAGGTAGCAAATGTTAGGCATGTAAAGTGGTCCAAAATCAATTTAAAAATGTAAAATATTCCCTATTCTTTTATGAAACATCTATGGATGTGTGACTGTGTATGATAAAAAGGAGGCCAAGTTCCTTGGAGCATTTGTCTGGGTCATTTTGTGTACAGTACACCTCGGTACGTGTGTGCAACTCTATTGGTCGTTTCGGCAGGGGGCTCGCCTGCCATCAACGAAAGAAGTGCATTCTGCAGTTCTGCAATTCATTCGTTGATGCCAGACCGATGTGTTGTTAACCCCGTATTAACCCCTGCTAGGCAACCAGGAGGGAAACGAAGATTAAAGGAGCACGAGGAATGTCCGCGAATATTCGCCCGAAGAGAAGACAGGAAAGGGGGAATATTTGTGGAATACGAAGATTTTTTTCCCCCGAAGACGAGCACGAAGACTAACACGAAGAGCCCCCTGGTGCACAAGTCTAGTAATAACCACCCGAACGCTGTACATAGTAATAATTAATCGGGGGGGGGGGGGACATCTTCGTATTCTGCGAATATTCGCCCATTCCCGTCTTCTCTTCGGGCGAATATTCGCGGACATTCTTCGTGCTCGTTTAATCTTCGTTTCCCTCCCGGTTGCCTTGCAGGGGTTAATAACACATCAGAGCAGCAGCAGCTGCCGTAAAGGTACGTGTGTGTGCAGCTCTATTGGTCGTTTCGGCAGGGGGCTGGTCTGGCATCAACGAGTGAATTGCAGAACTGCAGAATGCACTTCATTCGTTGATGGCAGGCGAGCTCCCTGCCGAAACGACCAATAGAGTTGCACACACGTACCGAGGTGTACTGTACACAAAATGACCTAGACAACTGCTCCAAGGAACTTGGCCTCCTTTTTATCATACACAGTCACACATCCATAGATGTTTAATAAAAGAATAGGGATTATTTTACATTTTTAAATTGATTTTGGACCACTTGTAATACATGCCTAACATTTGCTACCTATTTACAATGGCATACTTTGCAACAACCCAACTTTTACTGGACAGGACTGGAAAAAAGCAGGACTGTCCACCAAAATCTTGGGTGTGTTGGCAGGTATGCGGATGGTAAAATGTTGGACAAGAACTAAATAAAATAGCTTAGGGTTTATGTACGGTTATGTTTAAGATTAGTAGCAGTGCACTGGTTTGGTTAAAGATGTATTATGTCTAAATAATAATTTAATTTTAATTTTAATGGGTTTTTAAAAAAAAATTAGGGGTTTATTTAAATGTATTTTAAAGTTAGATTTATTATTTAGTACTTGATTATATTTATTTAATGTTTATAGTAGCGTTACCTACCGAGCTATAACTACCTATGTGTATTCGCATACCTATTTTAGCTAAATTAGATGGGACAGGACTGGAAAAAAGCAGGACTGTCCCTGAAAAAGTTGGGTCTGTTGGCAGGTATGTGGATGGAAAAATGTTATAGGGTGAAGTGTGAGTTAGTGTTAATGTAATGCTATTAGTGAGTGAAGGCCAGGGCAAATAACAAGGAAAAGGTCCTTGTGTTTTGTGCATTGTACGTGTGTGTGTGTGTTATGTGTGATGTCACTGTGTGTTATGTGTTATTGTGTGTGTTATGTATCAGAAGGAAAATAATGAAATGGAAAAGGAAATGGAAAAAGCAAATGAGTGGGCAATTGGCGACCCGCTCACCTGTTTCACCCCAGAGCGAAGCACCCAAACACTGTCAGTCCTAGACGTTTGGCAGCAGACTTCCAGAGCTCAGACACAAGGCCCTAGCGTAAGCTGGCCACTCCGGCGGAGGTAGCAGGCGTTGCCACACCGCAAACAGAGGCAGCCAGGGGGGAGAAACTGCCCTTACCATTAGGGACATTTTGGCCATGACTCTAGCCAGGAGGCGAACTGGCATTGAAGAGAGACACTGGCACCACCACCAGCAGCAGCATTGGGAAAGGCGAATGAGTGGGCAATTGACGACCCGCTCACCTGTTTCACCCCAGGGCAAAGCATCCAAAGACTGTCAGTCCTTGGCGTTTGGGAGCGGACTTCCAGAACTCAGACACAAGGCCCTAGCGTAAGCTGGCTACATTGGCGGAGGTAGCAGGCGTTGCCACACCGCAGCAAGTGCAACCAGGGGGGAGAAACTACCCTTACTATCAGGGACATCTGAGGCATGATTTCAGCCAGGAAGCGAACTGGCAAAAGATACTGGCACCACCACCAGCAGCAGCGTTGGAAACTGAAAAAGGTGAATGAGTGGGCAATTGACGACCCACTCACCTGTTTCACCCCAGGGCAAAGCATCCAAAGACTGTCAGTCCTTGGCGTTTGGGAGCAGACCTACAGAACTCAGACACAAGGCCCTAGCGTAAATTGGCTACACCGGCGGAGGTAGCAGGCATTGCCACACCGCAGCAAGTGCAACCAAGGGGAGAAACTACCTTAAAGAGAGAGAGAGAAAAATTTAACTTTCCAAGCTAAGAGCTGGGTAACCCAATTTGGGCAGATTGAATTTAAGAAAGGCAATCTGCTCCATCAGATGAGGTGCCATGCGTGAGCGCTGTGGACTCAGTATGTTTCCAGTCATAGAAAACACACGCTCACTTTGAACAGTGGTTGGCGGACATGATAGAAGCTGCTGCGCAACCCATGAGAGTGCAGGCCACACACTCTTCTTTTCATCCCAGTAGCTAAGAGGATCAACATTAGGAGCAGAAGGAACTTCACAGAGGTAAAGTTTGACCATTTCAGCAGCACTACTCTCCTTTCTGCTGCTAGCCCTGTCAGATGGTCCAACTATACTGCCAAGTGCCTCTTCCCAAAACGCAGCTGCTCCACTCAGCTGTGTTGTGCTGCTTGTGGCGCTGCTGCTGATGCTGCTGCTAGGGGTAGCAGACCACATCATCTCTTCCTCCTCCTGCACCTCACCCTCCTCGGACAGCATTCCCATTTTACGCTGCCAGTCACGCCCCTTGTTGACCAATTGCTCCCGGTAGCTACTGAGAACATTGAATTTCAAAGCTAGCTTTCCCTTAATTCTTGGAAGGCACGCTAGCATCATTTCGGGACTCTCTGCCATGCATTTGCGAAGGTGTACTTTTAGCAGATCCTTCAGCTTCCTGACTATGGCTGCTACGTCAGGATGTAGAGTGCCACCTTGAACAGCCTCACGGTTTTCAAGGAACACATCCATCTTGCTGCCTAGATGGGAGAACACTGGAATTACCTGGGCCAGACTGGCAGTGTTTGAGCTTAAATTTTCTGTGGCATCCCTGAATGGTAAGGACTGCCACTAGCTGGGCGATCACTGTCCAATCCTCCCTATTCAATGGAGATGTAATCCCAATATTGTGCTCTGAGGCAAGATTATGGATTGCCCTCTGCTGCTCCAAAATCCTCTCCAGCATGTCTAACGTGGAGTTCCACCGTGTACTGACATCCTGACGCAGGCAGTGTACGGGAAGACCTGACCTCTCTTGCTCTTCCCTCAAAAGTTGGCTAGCCTTAACACTATGGTGAAAGTGCCCAGCGATCTTTCTGCAGCGGGACAGAACTACTGCTGCCACATTAGTTCCTTCTGACATTGCTGCCTTCGCTACAAGATGGATGATGTGGGCTGCACAGCGCACACCAACAATATGACCATCTCGCAGCGCTTTCACCATATTGGCACCTCCGTCAGTTACCACAAAACCAACTTCAACATTGGTGCCCGCCTCTGCTCCCACCCAAAGGCTAAACATTTTCCTAATTGCATGCAGAATATTTTGGGAAGTGTGCTTTTCATCCACCACTTCTGCATGGAGAAGGAATGATCGGTAGCCTGCTGCAGCAGCTTCCTTGGGCACACCGGGCTGCCACCAGTGTGCTGTCAAAGAAAGAAAGGCATGCTGGGCGCTAGGTGCACTCCACAAATCTGTAGTGAAATGCACACACTGACCAGCAGCCTTGGAAAGCTGCTGCTTTGAATAGCTGCTGCTATTGGCTCAGAAGCATCTGTTGGGGTTTTACCACTGTCTCTGGAGATGGTACTAGTCGTCGTTGTTGTTGTTGTAGTACCACGGCCACCAGCTATGCTGCCTGCACTACGTTTTACTTCTGCATCTTTCCCCAATAGCACAGCGTTGTGTTGAGTGCTGAGGTGATGCTTCATGCTAGCACTGGTGAAATGGCCAGACACTTTCCCTCTGCTTATTAGCTTCCCACAGTGTTTGCACTTTCCATAGCGCCCTTCTTCCACATTTTCAAAGTGCTCCCAAATTGGGGCGCGCATAACCTTGGGGTGTGCCTTGGGTGCTGCTTGTACTGCTCTGGGTGGATGAACAGCGGCAGAACTAGTGGTAGTGGCACTGGTGGTACTACCAGTACAGGCCATAGTGGGACTGCCAATTGCTTGAAGTCTAGCAGATTTGGTAGGTTTTGCTGCTGGTGATGGTGATGATCGCAGCGGAGAAGGTGGAGGCTCAGGGGAAAATTGTGCACTGCTCCCTGAGGAAACTGATTCCTGGCCACTCATCTCCTCTACTTCCTCTGGCTCATAGTCTAGTTCTTCATTAGCCAGATCAAATGGAATTCCTGCTAGGCTGGAGCTAAGACTGATATCGTGACTAGTAGTAGTATTAGTAGTGCGAGCAGGAAGAACAGACTCAGTCTCAGGCTCCTCTGGTATCTCGCTAGCTGGATTTCCAGTACTATGTGTAGCCATCTCTCTAACTGTCTTTACAAAAATATTGTAAGGACTTGGTGGCTTGCTAGATGTACCAGAAGGACATGGCGTGGCGGTACCGGTGGGAACAGTAGGCGCAGCACTAGTGGTGGTGGTTTTCCCTACAAAGGAATGAGATCGCTTTGGTTTGGGACCCCTCTGAGTCTTGCTGCTAATTTGGCTCTGCTTGGTACCGTGCATGCTGCTTGTGGATGGGGAAGATGATGCTTGGGGCAAAAGGCACTACTTTTTAGTCACTGGGCTAGTACTACTTGTGCTACCCTTTAACTTTGAACGTGCTTCTGGTGCTTTAGGCTTTCCGTAGAAAACCATAGAGCTTGCAGGCCTAGCCGCACTACTACTGCCTGCTTTTGGTGCCTTTCCTTTACTTGATGATCCTTCAAGCAATGCTTCCCCAAATGATAAGCGAGAGCTTAGCCTACTTGGCCGACTAGACTGACGCAAAGGCTGCATCTTAGAACTGGCGCTGGTGGTGGTGCTGGTGGTGGTGGTGGTAGATGGAGCTTGTCCCTCCTTAGTCCCAAAAGGAGGATCCATTTCAAATTTTGTGTTGTGTGTGTAGTGTAGTGTAGTGTTTAAAAAACTATAAAAAAAAACACGAATTAAAGACAAAAAAATTAGAGGAAGTTCTCTTCAGTGCTACTGCTTAAAAAGTGAAACTATGCACTACTGCACTGTGCCAAAGTGCTAAAGTTATTTAAATTATTAACTCAAGATTAACTATTTAATAACTAGCAGTATTTTATTTTTAATTTGAATTTACACGGGCATAAGAGCTTAGCCTACTACTATGCTAGCCTAAAGCTATATTTCCTTACTATAAGTCTACCTCTAGGCAGACGCTCTCAAACCCACTAAGCTAAAGTGAGGTTAAATCAGATTAAGTATATGATTTCTTAATTAATATTAAGTTATATAATATTAATAGATTAGAACTAATTTACTAATATATATTATGTATTATAGATAGAAGAATATAGATTATGAATTAGAATTTAGAATTAGAATTACTTATATTATAGATTATGAATTAGAATATTATTATTTATAATATATTATAGATTAAGATTAAAGAAGATTAGAATTATTTTAGTACTACAGCTAGTAGCTTGAAGCTTTGCTTAGTACAGCTCGTCACAGTCAATTTTTCTTGAAAAGAATTAGAAATAAAATAAAATGTCACAGCAAAACAGTTATCTTCACTGCTTGCTGCACTCACTAGCCCAACAAGTTCACTTCACTGACTGACTGAGGTGAGCAAAACACTAAGGGTACTTTTAATAAAATTGAAATCAAATGTAAAATAAATGAGAAAATCTTTGCAAAACACTAGTAGATGTCGTGAATGTCTACAGTACACTCTACACTAGTATACTATTACTAACTATAACTGAATGTAAAAAAACAGAATGTTGCAGAATCTTGTAATACCTTTTTTTATTGGACTAACAGTATTTAAAATAATAGACGAGCTTTCGGGAGTCCTCCCTTTATCAAGTCAAAAGCATTTCTGACCAAGCAAGTGAAAAACACAGTTTAAAACAGTTTAAAACTGACCAGTACATGTTCTGATACAGGGTTAAAACAGGGGTTAAAACAACAAGGTAGAGAATTTGCAGACAAAAAACTAAGAGGGTCGTAAATAGTAAATAGTGGCATATACTGCACAGATAAGGCTAGGGGGGAGCAGGGGGGAGGATGTAGGAGAGAGAGAAGAAAAAAAGGGCACAGGTTATAGGAAGTTTTGATAATGTGCTAAGAAGCTCAAATCCACATTAAGTCCTCTGTTTTTACAATCATAAAAATGTATCATTTTGGCTTCAAATGTCTTTCTTTCTTGGGTGTTTTTGAAATGACCTCTCAGTGTTTTGATTTTGAGGTCATGTATGGAGTGGCCAGTTTGGGTAAAGTGGTGCCCAACTGGGGTGCAAAGGTTTTCTTCATCATGATGGTTGATGGAGTATCTGTGTAGATTCATCCTTTTATTAAGTTGCTGGCAGGTTTCACCGATGTAACACCCTATAGTACATTTGGTGCATTGAATCATGTATACAACATTCTGTGAAGTGCATGAGTATGATCCTTTAATATTGTATGTCTTGTTGTTGTGGGTGGCTGTGTTGCTGGTACAGATATGTTGGCAGAGTTTGCATCTAGCTTTGTTGCGTGGTTTGCTTCCATTATCTGTGTGTGTTGTTTCAGTATGTAGTTTGCTACTCACCAGCTTTTGTTTGAGATTTGCTGGTTGTCTGAAGGCCAAGATGGGGGGTTCAGGGAAAATTTCTTTTAACTCCTCATCCTCTGCTAGCATTGGTTGCAGATCCTTGATGATTTTTCGGATTTCTTCTAGGGCAGGATTGTATGTGGCTACCAAAGGTATGCGTGAGGATGTTTGTTTGTCTCTGTATTGCAACAGGTGTTGGCGTGGTGTTTGTAGCGCAGAGTTAATTTTCTTATTGATTATCCTGGGTTTGTATCCCTTTTGTTTGAATGTCTCGGACAGTGTTTTAAGATGCATGTCTCTGTCATCAGTGTTGGAGCAGATGCGGTGGTACCTGGTGGCTTGGCTATGGATGATGCCTCGCTTTGTGTGGGATGGATGGAAGCTGGATTTGTGCAGGTAGTTGGATCGGTCTGTGGGTTTCTGTATAGAGATGTATGTAGTGTGTCCTTGTTTATTGTGACAGTTGTATCCAAGAAGTTTACACTTTCTGTGGAGAAGTCCATTTTGAGTTTGATAGATGGGTGAAATGTATTGAATGCGTTATGGAACTTTCTGAGGTTTTCTTTTCCGTCCGTCCAGACAATGAAAATATCATCAATGTAGCGATAATATTTGTAGGGTTTGTGAAGTTGTGTTTCCAAGAACCGTTGTTCCAGGTCAGCCATGAATAGATTGGCATATTGTGGTGCCATTCTCGTCCCCATGAAAAACAATCCCTGCTTCAACAACTACGGGGAATGAACATACACGCAACTGAAAAAGTGGAAAAGGAAATACAATATTTCAGCGCAAAACAAAAGAGAGCTTTTCATGAAGAAAAACAACAAACTCAACAGGCTTTCCCAAAATGTCAGCAAACACCAAACAGAGGGAGAGACCAGGATCACCACTAAAGCACCCAGAGCACCTGAAACAGCCGGTGGTCTCACTACTAACCCGGACTACAACACAAACAGCTCAGGAATTATAAATATTTCAGATTACGAACTGTCCACACCTGAGATATCGGTCCTCTCCAAAGGACTATCATTTTGTCCAAGTACAAAATTAGATGACATTGAACTGTACTCAGACCTGGAAGAATTTTTTAGGAGACTACGACTAAAAGAGTTTTTTCATGATAAAGAGAAAACTACCACAACGCCGGATTATAATATCAAGAAAAAGAACTCTCAATTCACTCCAGCACCAGGACGCAACAGCAAATTGGACAGTTACATTGAAAGTTTCCGGCTAAGAACTGCATCCTTAGTCACAAAGCAGCACCATAATAAAATCAGAGCTAATCTCTCACCAATAGAAAGAAATGCAATCAAGGATCTAAGGAATAATCAAACCATCACAATCAAACCAGCGGACAAGGGAGGAGCAGTCGTCATTATGAACACCCAAGACTACATAGAAGAGGCAAACAGACAACTATCAGACAGCGCATACTATAAGAAACTGACCAAAGACCCCACCAAGGAATACACCACCAAACTGAGGAAGCTGATCGGATCTGTCCCAGAGAAACAGCAAAAAGGATTGGAAACGTTCATACCCACCAATCCCAACATAGGGACATTCTACATGCTTCCGAAAATCCACAAACCAGGGAACCCAGGCAGACCTATAATAACAGGTATGGACACACTAACCGAACCAATTTCAGGCTTAGTGGAAAATATTTTAAAACCCTTTGTTAAAAACACTAATAGCTTCATACAAGACACCACTGACTTCCTTAACAAACTCAGTCAAATTACAAACTTACCTGCCAATTCCATACTTGTAACCATGGATGTGGAATCTCTATATACCAACATCCCACACGAAGATGGAATTGAAGCCTGCTCTCTGTTCCTCTCAACACATACTCATAACCAGAAATACAGTCCTCAAACCATTACCAAACTCATAGAATTCATCCTCACACACAACTACTTCAATTTTAACAACAATATATATCTGCAAACCATGGATGGGCACTGCCATGGGGACGAGAATGGCACCGCAATATGCCAATCTATTCATGGCTGACCTGGAACAACGGTTCTTGGAAACACAACTTCACAAACCCTACAAATATTATCGCTACATTGATGATATTTTCATTGTCTGGACGGACGGAAAAGAAAACCTCAGAAAGTTCCATAACACATTCAATACTTTTCACCCATCTATCAAACTCAAAATGGACTTCTCCACAGAAAGTGTAAACTTCTTGGATACTATTGTTACAATAAACAAGGACACACTACATACATCCCTGTACAGAAAACCCACAGACCGATCCAACTACCTGCACAAATCCAGCTTCCATCCCATACAAAGCAAGGCATCATCCATAGCCAAGCCACCAGGTACCACCGCATCTGCTCCAACACTGATGACAGAGACATGCATCTTAAAACACTGTCCGAGACATTCAAACAAAAGGGATACAAACCCAGGATAATCAATAAGAAAATTAACTCTGCGCTACAAACACCACGCCAACACCTGTTGCAATACAGAGACAAACAAACATCCTCACGCATACCTTTGGTAGCCACATACAATCCTGCCCTAGAAGAAATCCGAAAAATCATCAAGGATCTGCAACCAATGCTAGCAGAGGATGAGGTGTTAAAAGAAATTTTCCCTGAACCCCCCATCTTGGCCTTCAGACAACCAGCGAATCTCAAACAAAAGCTGGTGAGTAGCAAACTACATACTGAAACAACACACACAGATAATGGAAGCAAACCACGCAACAAAGCTAGATGCAAACTTTGTCAACACATCTGTACCAGCAACACAGCCACCCACAACAACAAGACATACAATATTAAAGGATCATACTCATGCACTTCACAGAATGTTGTATACACGATTCAATGCACCAAATGTACTATAGGGTGTTACATCGGTGAAACCTGCCAGCAACTTAATAAAAGGATGAATCTACACAGATACTCCATCAATCATCATGATGAAGAAAACTTTTGCACCCCAGTTGGGCACCACTTTACCCAAACCGGCCACTCCATACATGACCTCAAAATCAAAACACTGAGAGGTCATTTCAAAAACACCCAAGAAAGAAAGACAAGACATTTGAAGCCAAAATGATACATTTTTATGATTGTAAAAACAGAGGACTTAATGTG
>VKOC01015679.1:0-30224 GCA_009364415.1 Spea multiplicata | reverse complement strand
GGTTAACATGGGGTTTACGCGTACCGCAGCAGCTCTGGCGCCAGTACTTTAAATGTGTGTTTCAGCAACTCCATTGGTCGCCAGCATGAGGCCTCCTTCTGGCGACCAATGAGCACAGTACCATATATAGCTAATATATTCTCGGGCAGAATATTCTGCTACTCAATGTAAAACCAACAGAGGGCAGCATTCTGTCCGAAGATATATTAGCCATATGTGGCAGTGTGTTAATTTTCATTTATTAATTATTTAAATCAAATATATCCCCATGATCCGTTTGTCTCCCCGCTGCAACAGTTAAATGTCCGCACTCGCAGACATTAATTCTGTCGAACTTGCAAACTCTTTTTTTCTATTTATTTTGGGGTTTTTTTGTATTAAACTGTTAGACGAAAGGATCATGGGAATAAATGCAAATGAGCACACGGCCCCATATGGCTAATAGATCTTCGGACAGAATGCTGCCCTCTGTTGGTTTTACATTAAGTAGCAAATGCTTGAAATCCAAAGTTATTCTGCTACTCGACGTAAAACCAACAGAGGGCAGCATTCTGTCCAAAGATATATTAGCCATAGTCATAAGAAGGCATTTCTGACCCCTTCCTTCCACCCCTGGCCAGAAGGCGTGTAGGATGGCCGAATCCATCCAAAAGAAGGACCACTGAAATCTTCATCCAATCCCCCTCCTTACCAGAAAAGTGGAACCTTTTCAGGGGACCCGACTCCACCATGGCATTTTTGGTGTCTTGCGCAATCCGTAACCCTGTGCCCATAATCTGTGTTGCAGTACATATTATGAAAGAATTCATGGGCAAAGTACATCAGATACCTGAATGACCCTTATGTGTTAAGTAATTTCTTACTATTACCAATGTAAGCTTAGAGTTATTACCAATATACTGTATATTGTTTGCAAATTATATTATCAAGTGTAACAATTTTGTTTAGTGAACACAATCAACTAACAATGTGGGGGAACAATATGGTGTATCTAGAATTTACCTGACAAGCTCTGGTCTCAGTTCCCCATAATATCTCATCTAAACTAGAAATGAGCTTTGAATGCTCGGGTCAAAGAAGAAATCCCGATTTTGCCGTGTTTATCTCTTCTTCTGTTTCTTTGAAAGAGGAAAGCAAAGGACAGATCATTTATGAAGATGAAAGTTAAATTCCTCTTGGGCTCTTTGACAGAAACTTTTTCACACTTATTTTGATATCCTCATTTCTAAGACTGTATATAATTGGGTTAGAAAATGGGCATAGCATTGAAAATAGAAGAGATAATAATTTATTAACGTTAAATGAATGCCTTTTGGTGGGGGCAATGTAAACTACTACTAGAGTCCCATAGTAGGCGCACACTACAGTCAGGTGGGAGCTGCAGGTGGAGAAGGCTTTCTGTCTCCCGATGCTGGAGGAGATTCCAAGGATGGTGATAAAAATGGAGACATAAGTAAAAATAATGAAGAAGAAAGGGACACCTACACCTGGTATGCCTATGATAAAATCTACAAGTTCAACAAGAGTAGGCTTTGTACAAGACAACTCTAAAAGGGGAGCAAGGTCACAGAAATAATGGTCAATGACACGACCACAGAACTCTAAAACAGAAAGGAATGGGGCATCAGAAAATGAAAGTATACATGACAAAAGCCAAGAAACGAGAATGAGTTGGAGGTAAAGCCTAAAACCCATGATGGACGTGTAACGCAGTGGGTGACAAATGGCCAAATACCGGTCATAGGACATCACTGTGAGAAGGAGACACTCGGTGCCTTCTGAAATAGAAAAAAAGTAAAACTGAGTGATGCAGCCAGCCAAAGATATTCTGCTTCCTCCATTAATTATAACATGGAGCATGTTGGGGACTATGATGGTGGGTACAAGAATATCGCATACTGATAACTGAGTGAGGAAGAAATACATGGGAGATTTCAGCCTCTGAAACTTTGCCACCAATATAATAATCAGCAGGTTCCCGGCTAACGTCAGGATGTAGATCACAAGGAACAGAACAAATAACAAAGAGTTCAAATTCTGTGGATTCTGAAAACCCAACAGCAGAATCTCCACCACTTCTGTCTCGTTGAACATATTCTACAACTTAAAAAAAAAAATAATATTTGAAATGAATTTTACTAAACTCACATTTTTTCCACCCTGCCCCTGTAGGACGAAGTTTTGCATGAATATTGTTGTAGAGGAAAGCAGATAATTTGGTTGTTTTTACACCAAGATGATGTTAACGTAGCGATTGTTACCAAGTTATTCTCTGGTTATCCAGTCCTCTTCAGTCCTCCAAATACTGGAAAAAGAAGTCAAAATGATGTTTTGAGATCTTGAGATCAAAGATAGAGATTTCCAGTCTGTATCTAAAACCTGCTAAAAAAATTGGAAATAACAAGAAAAGATGACCAAATCACCTAATTTTTAGACAAAATCGCCTACATTACAAAATGTCATTTAGATCATTATAATTATTGTAAAATTATGAAAAAATCCATAATTATGTTCCATTGGCCAAAATTTGCAATTTAGTTGAGAAGTCAAGACAACAGTTTTGGTCAACAGCACTCACACTCTGGTCTCACATATCTGCAGTTCCAACTAAGACGTTCAAGAGAAAAATATGGAATATAATAATATAACAGAAAAATAATCTAAAATATTTCTTAGTAATAACATCCGTAAAATGAATTCTTTATTGAACTATCAATTCTAGATAAATGGGAATTACCAAAACAAAATAAATGCAGAATATTAAATGTCATTTAAAATTCCATATTGAATAAGCGTTATTTATTTGCATTATTTTCTTTTTTTACCATCAGATTAAAAATATGGAATTTGGTGAATGCATCTCTCCACCGCGTCCTGTTCCACCACCTGGTAAGAAGACTAAATAAAGGTCTTCTCCAATATTTTGATAAAAATCAAGCAAATTTGGAAATGTAATTTTCTGATAAGACCCGGCTTAGTTTCTGTAACCAGAAGTTCAGTGAAGTAACAGCCAATAACTCTTTCAGAGGTCTTTATACTGTGCAAAGAACATGACGTCTCTGTACAAGAACACTGGGGATTTGCAGAGAAGGAGCCTCGTTACAGCAATAATGACAAATCCCAAAACATCTTATTCATTTGTAACCTGAAGTAACCTGAAGATTTTGATTTTTTTGGATTACAGCATACTGTATATTCTTTGGCATCTAATGGTGTTAAAAAAAATTCATAATCTGCTGCTTGATGTCATTATTATGGGGCAAGAAGACCACTGGAGATGTATAGGCGGAAGGGGTTACATGACCCAGCCATGCTTGGGGTCAACTATTGGTCAGCTATCCAGTCATCATCTGGGGTGGGGTTTATTTTGTTTTTGGATTACACCATACCGTATATTCTTTGGCATCTAATGGTTCCAAAAACGTTTTCATAATTTGAGGCTTAATGGCAGTGTTATGGGGCAAGAGGATAAGCAAAGACCTTGTACACACTTGCATCCATTATGTCTCCATCCATTGTGGTTAAGCCAGGCGAAGAGTTATGTGATCCAAACTTTACAATCTATGCGAAACCCGTCTTACTGACAACCAGATTGTTCTCGTTTTTAGTCCTTTTACTATCCTCTCTACATCAAGGATTAATATGATGTTCCCCATAGATTTTATATTAGGATCCTATCGCCCCCTAAAAATGTTTCTAGAAACCAACTGAGATTGCTAGATTTCAGTATTATTGTATTTGAAATGTATACTTACTAATTAGAGTGTAAGGCCCCCAGACCAGCACTCATGCTGCTCAGGTGTCCCTTATCTCCAAGCCCTTGGGATTCACCTTGTGTTCCTTGCTACAGCTCGCTGACCTCACTTGACCTCTCGGCTTGATCTTTGTTTTAAGACCTGGATTATGCTGTTTGTCTCCTGTCCCACAACCTTGGCTTGTTAACCCCTTGTGCAGCTTGTGTTGACCTTCTGGACTGAGTATTGACTTTACTATCTGGTATTACGGATTGCCTGCCCCTGGGTCAGACTGCACTACCTGCCTTATGCTCCCAGCCCAGTCCTGACGAATTTTCACTGACATTTTCGGAGACAATACATACATAGCCCTGCTATGCAAATTGAGCCTATTGGTTGCTTGCACGGCCCTTTAACCTACGGATTTCTGCTCCCGTTAACCCCTGCGATGCTCCGTAGGTTAAAGGGCCGTGCAAACGACCAATAGGCTCACTCGCACGGCCCCTTACCAATAGTTGCTATGCAGAAAAAAGAAAAAAACTGTTAAATGTCCGTGCCATTTACGGACATTTAACTTAGCATAATAACTTCTTATAACTTCGGGCAGAATGCTGCCCTCTATTGATAAGATACATTGAGTAGCATAATAACTTATTATGCTACGTAATGTATCTAACCAACAGAGGGCAGCATTCTCCCCGAAGCTATATTAGCCATATGTGGCAGTGTGCTCATTTGCATTTATTAATTATTTAAATAAAATATATTCCCATGGTCCACTGGTCTCCCCGCTGCAACAGTTAAATGTCTGCGAGTGCAGACATTAATTCTGTAGAACTTGCAAACTCTTTTTTTCTATTTATTTTGGGGGGGGGCTTTGTATTAAACAGTTACACAAAAGGATCATGGGAATATATTTTATTTGAATAAATGCAAATGAGCACACTGGCATACATGGCTAATATATCTTCAGACAGAATGCTGCCCTCTGTTGGTTAGATACATTAAGTAGCTTATTATAACTGGATTTGAAGCATATGGAACAATGCTACTTAATGTATCTAACCAACAGAGGGCACTCGCGGACATTTAACTGTTGCAGCGGGGAGACCAGCGGATCATGGGAATATATTTTATTCAAATAATTAATAAATGTAAATGAGCACACTGCCACATATGGCTAATATATCTTCGGACAGAATGCTGCCCTCTGTTGGTTATATACATTGAGTAGCAGAATATTCTGCCCGAGAATATATTAGCTGTATATGGTAGTGTGCTCATTGGTCGCCAGCAGGATGCCCCCTGCTGGTGACCAACAGAGTTGCTGATACGCACATTTAAACTACTGGCGCCAGAGCTGCTGCGGTACGCGTTAACCCCGTATTAACCCCTTAACCGGAAAAAAACAAAGAAAAAACGAACACGAAGAATGTCCACGAATATTCGCCCAAAGAGAAGACAGGAACGGGCTCGTATTCGTGGAATACAAAGATTTTTTTTTTGACAAAGACGGTGCCCAAGTCTAGTAAAAACCTAGTTATTCTCCTCCATCCAATAAATTCTTACCTTCTACTAGAAAAGCTAATTTGCATAAAAGTTCTAAACAGCCACAAATATCTTAGCAAACACATAAAAATGAATATTATGATAATACCTGCTTCTCAAAACAAAATCTTTTTTTATTATTTTCAATTTTCAATCATCCGTCCATACGGCCGCCATACATTTGGGCAAGGATATGATGGATCTCATACTCATGTCATGCCATGGTCTGCCCACACCTGGGCTAAAGTCCCATATTAGTGAATATATGAGTTGTTTTCTGAGTAGTAATCTTAACTTAACTTACAACTCAACTTTTAGTGACTAGACCCCATTCTCAATGCAGCTATTATCTTGAAATAATTAATGATTTATGAATGACATTTTACTAAATACTAGACTTGTGCATTTGTATTCGGGCGAACATGAAAACAAACACAAAGGGTGCGTTTTCTTTGTTCAGCCTGACTAAAGAAGACACAAACATGGCGGCGGTGGCAAAACGTACACAAAGATGAAGATACACAACACGAAGAATTTTTATGTTTGTCTTCATTAATCTACTAATCTCCCTGGTCCCTTCCTCATCTAGTCTACCTTATCTACGCAGCATTGCAGGGGTTAACCAGAGTTAAAGGTCTGTGTGAGCGACTCTATTGGTCACCTGCAGAGGCATCCTCTGACATCAACCAATCACTCTAATGGACTTTTAACTCCTGACGGTGAAGCTTCGCCTGGGGAGATCATTGGTCTCCACTCTACCAGAGGAGCTCACTGCCAGGGATCAATAGATTCGCTCGTACAGACCTTTAACTTCTGGAGCAGGGAGACTAATGAACTCCCCAGGCGGAGTTTCACCATCAGTGGTTAAAGGTCCGTACGCGCAACCAGTAGAGTGGGGAGATCAATGGTCTCCACAGGCGTAGTTTTGGTGTCAGGAGTTAAAGGTCCGTATTGGTCGCCTGTCATCAACCAATGAAGAACAGGTGCAAAGCTGCTGCGCCAAAGCTGCTGCGTACCACGTTAACCCCGTATTAACCCCTTCTAAAAAAACAACAAAAAACTTGGAATATGAAGAGTATTCGTGGTATATGAAGAGTTTTTTACCCACAAAGACGAACACGAAAATGAAGAGTTGGCCGGCGCCCAAGTACAGACTAAACAACAATAACTTGTCATGGCCTTGTCATGGATGCTGTCATGGATGCTGTGGTATGGATACTTTACTCATGGGATTCAATATTCAGTTCATCTAATAGACATGAAATAAAGTATGCCATCAAAGACAGGCGGTGAAGCCATAGCCATCTACTTAAAGCATCTACGGCTGGACTGGCCTGTCGACTCAACACAGTATCTTTAATAATCTGTACTAAATGAATTCACTTGGAAAGAGCAAAACCAAAGGACTCATATCTTTTTACTGGTGCTTCTGATATCACTCATAATCGTTGATGGAGAAGATAAACTTCAGTTGCTCACAATCACAAATTCAAAAGATGCATCCTCTTTTGACCTGAAAGATGCATCCTCTTTTGACCTGCAGATATAAGAACTCTCTCCTCCTTTGCCTAGAGCATTTATAAGTCATTTACACCATAATAGGACATGCTGGCTTCTTTATTAGAGTCTTGGTATATAACATTACTGATGTCCCCAAAAGAACCAGCGAAATGGAGAGTGATCAAGATGGGGAGTAGATGATCAAGACAAAGGTGACAATGTCAGAACGGAAAGTCATCAGCCATTTTTTAGCATATTTATATTTTATTTCTTGAAACCTCAGGGTCAGTGGCTCTGTTATAAAAAAACAAAAAAGGTCCAGAAAGCCACGAGGGACATTAGGTCCCCTTCTTCGTTTCTTGAGGGGCTGCACTCCATGAAGGCATATGTGACCCCCTTCTTCCAGGGCAGCTTAATCTTCTTGGTTCTTCCATCCAAGGGAATCTTTGATAAAGGGGGGCACTCTGAAGAGCTACCTATCTGCACTCCTCACCAGAAAAGCTTGGACCTTTTCAGGGGACCCGACTCCACCATGGCATTTTTGGTGTCTTCGTTAATCTGTTACCCTGTGACGATAATCTGTGTCGCAATACATATTATGAAATAATTAATGTGCAGATACCTGAATCACTCTTATGTTACTATTACGCATATAAGCATAGAGTTATTACCAATACACTGTATATGGGTTACAATTTATATTACCAAGTGAAACAATTTAATTTGGTTAGCGAACACAGTAAAGTAAGAATTTAGGGGGAAAAATAAGATACTTTCGACTTTCGACAAGATCTGGTCTCAGTTCCCCATACTATCTCATCTAAACTCAAAATGAGCTTTGAATCCCAGTAACCACTCAGGTCAAATAAGCGAACTATATGATTACCCCAATTTTGCTATCTTTATCTCTTCTTTTGTATCTTTGAAAGAGGAAAGCAAAGGACAGATCATTTATGAAGATGAAAGTTAAATTCCTCTTAGGCTCTTTGACAGAAACTTTTTCAAACTTACTTTGATATCCTCATTCCTAAGACTGTATATAATCGGGTTAAGAAATGGGCATAGCATTGAAAATAAAAGAGATAAAACTTTATTACTGTTAAAAGACTGCCTTTTGGTGGGGGCAATGTAAACTACTACTAGAGTCCCATAGTAGGCGCACACTACAGTCAGGTGGGAGCTGCAAGTGGAGAAGGCCTTCTGTCTACCGACACTGGAGGAGATTCCAAGGATGGTGATAAAAATGGAGACATAAGTAAAACTAATGAAGAAGAAAGGAACACCTACATATGGTATACCTATGATAAAATCTACAAGTTCAGCAAGAGTATGTTTTGTACAAGACAACTCTATAAGGGGAGCAAAATCACAGAAATAATGGTCGATGACACGACCACAGAACTCTAAAACAGAAAGGAATGGGGCATCAGAAAATGAAAATACACATGACACAAGCCAAGAAATGAGAATGAGTTGGAGGTAAAGCCTAAAACCCATGATGGAGGTGTAACGCAATGGGTGACAAATGGCCAAATACCGGTCATAGGACATCACTGTGAGAAGGAGACACTCGGTGCCTTCTGAAATAGAAAAAAAGTAAAACTGAGTGATGCAGCCAGCCAAAGATATTCTGCTTCCTCCATTAATTATAACATGGAGCATGTTGGGGACTATGATGGTGGGTACAAGAATATCGCATACTGATAACTGAGTGAGGAAGAAATACATGGGAGATTTCAGCCTCTGAAACTTTGCCACCAATATAATAATCAGCAGGTTCCCGGCTAACGTCAGGATGTAGATCACAAGGAACAGAACAAATAACAAAGAGTTCAAATTCTGTGGATTCTGAAAACCCAACAGCAGAATCTCCACCACTTCTGTCTCGTTGAACATATTCTACAACTTAAAAAAAAAAATAATATTTGAAATGAATTTTACTAAACTCACATTTTTTCCACCCTGCCCCTGTAGGACGAAGTTTTGCATGAATATTGTTGTAGAGGAAAGCAGATAATTTGGTTGTTTTTACACCAAGATGATGTTAACGTAGTGATTGTTACCAAGTTATTAAGAAAATATTAACAGTAAAACCAAGTTATTCTCTGGTTATCCAGTCCTCTTCAGTGCTCCAAATACTGGAAAAAGCAGTCAATGTTATGTTTCCAGATCTTGAGATCAAAGATTTTAGATGTTTCCAGTCTGTATCCAAAACCGGCCTGGTATTTTAGTAAAGATACAAAGGGAATTACCAAAACAAAATAAATGCATTTAAAATTCCATACTGAATAAGCGTTATTTAGTTGCGTTATTTCCCATTTTTACCATCAGATTAAAAATACGGAAGCTTGATGAATGTATCTCTCCACCGCGTCCTGTTCCACCACCTGGTAGGAAGATTAAATAAAGGTCTTCTCCAATATTTTGATGAAAACCAAGCACCTTTGGAAATGTAATTTTCTGTTAAGACCCGGCTTAGTTTCTGTAACCAGAAATTCAGTGAAGTAACAGCCAATAAATCTTTCAGAGGTCTTTATACTGTGCAAAGAACATGACGTCTCTGTACAAGAACACTGGGGATTTGCAGAGAAGAAGCCTCGTTACAGCAATAATGACAAATCCCAACACATCTTATTAATTTGTAACCTGAAGAGTTTGATTTTTTTGGATTACAGCATACGGTATATTCTTTGGCATCTAATGGTGTTAAAAAAAGTTTTATAATCTGCTGCTTAATGGCAAAATTATGGGGCAAGAGGATAGGCAAAGAGCAGAGACCACTGGAGACATATAGGCGGAAGGGGTTACAAGACTCAGCCATGCTAGGGGTCAACCATCGGTCAGCTATTTTCATAATTTGCTGCTTAGCGGCAATGTTGTGGGGCAAGAGGATAAGCAAAGAGCTGTTGTAAGGTCTTACCTGCCTCTCCGGTCCCGCTCCGTGGCCAGTCCCGCAACGCTTCCTTCTCAGACGGCTTCCCGGGCCACAAGTACCACTGCCATCCGGTCGGCATCTTCACCGTGTCACGGGCAAACAGGTGGCTTCCCGCTCTACTGGTTACCAGACCTGATTCTTGGTTCCAGCTCTCCTGGCTACTCCTGGTTCCTGTTTGCCTGGCTCACTCCGCCATCTGGGGCCTCCCCATCCAATCGTTACGGCTGTATTGCGTAATTTCAAAGTAAATGATTGACTAAGATTTTAGTTGAACAGGTCTATTCACTAAAGTGTAAGTATGAGTACTCACACACGTTGGACAAAAGTCCAGCTCGGACATTCGGTAAAGCCGACTGGCAAAACGAATACAAAAAAATCAACTTGCATGCATTCAGTCTCTGTCCATTGTGGTTAAGCCAAGTGAAGAGTTGTGATCCAAACTTTACGTCTAACTGACAACCAGATTGTTCTTGTTTTTAGTCCTTGTATTACCCTCTCCACATCAAGGATTTATATGCGTATTATTCCTGGGTTGGGATTGTTCCAGGTTAAAGGAAGGCCTAAGTAAATGGTTGGCAGATGTCCCCCATATAACATTTAAGGATCTAGCTTTTATGTGAGGATTCTATCATCCCCTGAAAATGTTTCTAGAAACCTTCTGAGATTGCTAGATTTCAGTGTTATTGTATTTTTAATGTATACTTATGTCACGGACCGGGTGAACAGGTCTGATAGGAGACCAGGTGCAGGGGATACAAGGGGCTCTGTCCGTACCCCACGATGCATGATGGTTTGGGGTTGTGTCAGACAGGCGCAGGAAATAAACCACAGACAGAAGATGCAGTTAATATATGTATTGCAGATGATGGTAAAACAACATATATACAAGGAAAGTCTCTTGGCAGGTAGCCCTCTGGATGGGGCACACACATGACAGGAAGCCAGCTGGATGGAGAACACACAACAGGTTGCCCACTTGCAGGGTACTCAGGTTGGGAGTCCGTATTCAAGGCACTCGCATTGGGAGTCTATTCACTAAAGTGTAAGTGTGAGTACTCACACGTTGGACAAAAGTCCAGTGTAGATCAGGGTGTTGCACAGGATGTAATTTACTTGGATTTTGCCGAGGCGTTTGAATCGGTTCCACACAATAGGTTAGAATTCACACTGAAGGAAATTGGCCTAGATGCAAATTCTTGTTCTCGGGTAGAACGTTGGCTTAGAGATAGAGAACAGAGAGTTGTTATAAATGGTACATTTTCAAGCTGGTCAAAAGTGGTAAGTGGTGTCCCTCAGGGTTCTGTTCTGGGACCAATTTTATTCAACATATTTATAAATGACCTGGCAGTAGGCATTGAAAGTCAAGTTTCTGTGTTTGCAGATGACACTAAACTAGGTAAAGTTATACAGGGCGAGCCGGATATCACTGTGCTGCAGAGGGATCTAGATAGACTGGGGGGCCGGGCACACAAATGGCGGATGAAATTCAATGTAGATAAATGTAAAGTTATGCACTTCGGGGTAGCGAATGCACAAGCAACCTACACCCTAAACGGCAGTGAATTAGGGGTAACGACAAATGAGACAACAAACTAGGCAACAATGTGCAGTGTCAGTCTGCGGTTGCTAAGGCCAGTAAGGTATTGTCGTGTATAAAAAGGGGCATCAAGTCGCGGGATAAAGATATAATTTTGCCTCTGTATAAATCAATGGTAAGGCCGCACCTTGAATATGCTGTGCAATTTTGGGCACCTTTTCTAAAGAAGGATATCATAGCACTAGAAAGGGTGCAGAGGCGGGCTACAAAATTAATAAAAGGAATGGAGCACTATAGTTATGAAGAAAGGCTAACTAATTTAAATCTGTTTAGTTTAGAAAAACGTCGCCTCAGAGGGGATATGATAACATTATATAAATATATTCGGGGCCAATACAAACCATTGTGTGGAAATCTGTTCATAAACAGGACTATGCATAGGACACGCGGTCATGCGTTTAGACTGGAAAGAAAGGAGAAATTTTAGACTTTAAGGCAGGGAAAAAAGGGGTTTTTTTACAGTAAAGGGCAAATAAAGATGTGGAATTTCTGCCTGCAGAGGTAAGTTTTTTTATCGGGTCTGTACAGACGTTTAAACAGCCAACTGGGAATGGATACCTGGAAAACAATAAAATTCGGGAATAAATAACTTTAATTATGGGGAAAACAGCTTTAATTGATCCAAGGAGAAAACTTGACGCCATTTTGGGTCAAAGAAGGATTTTTTCCCTGCAAAATTGGAAAGAGCGAAACCGGGGTTTTTTTTTTTTCTTCTTTTGGATCAACAAACAAATTAACAGATAGAGGAAAGGCTGAACTTGGTGGACGCAGGTCTTTTTTTCAGCCTATATAACTATGTAACTATGTAATCATCCCCCTGAAAATGTTTCTAGAAACCTTCTGAGATTGCTGGATTTCAGTGTTATTGTATTTTAAATGTACACTTACTAATTAGTTAGAGTGTCAGGCCCCCAGACCAGCACTCATGCAGCTCAGGGGTCCCTTACCTTCGTCCAGGTCCTTGGGATTCACCTTGTGTTCCTTGCTACAGCTCGCTGACCTCACTTGATCTTAGGCTTACTAACTGGATTATCTTGTTTGTCTCCTGTCCCACAACCTTGGCTTTTAAACCCTGGCTGGGTATCCCTGTTGGAGGGCTGAGGAATCGCCAGTCAGTACCCTCATACAGATACCTCCTGCTATCCAAGGAACGGTCAGACCACAATTCGTAGTAAAACAAGAACAACTTTTATTAAAACCACACAGAACTTCTATAGATCCTTAATTCTATTAACATTCTTGTTCTCAATGTGCACTGAACCCAACCCCCAATCCTCCATCCAATAAATTCTTGCCTTTTATGAGAAAAGCAACTTTCCATAAATGTTCTAAACAGCCATAAATATCTTAGCAAACACAGAGCAAAATCCATATTATGATAACACAAAGCGGTTTCTCAAAACAATATTTTTTAGTATTTTATTACAATTTTCAATGTTCTTAAATAAAACAAAGCCAATCACAAAAGTTATGGTGAGTAAAGGTGATGGAAAACCCTTTCACTTGAAATTAAGGGGGTAGTAAAAGCATTATTAAACACTCATCTACATTGTTTAATAATGCTTCTACTACCCCCCTAATTTTAAGTGGAAGGGTTTTCCATCACCTTTACCATTCATAACTTTTATGATTGGTATTTCTCTTGCTTCCCCAAGCCTTCCACAACCTCATGCTGATCAGTCCCGTTAAGGACAAAACAGCTGCCCATGAGCGGTGATCTGGCTACTGCACCTCTTACCTGAATTTAGACAAAGGCTGTCTCGTACAGCGGGCAACTTTCAAGGGATCCATGTATAAAGTGGATATAGAGGCAAAAGGTGGTTATTGTTGACTTTATTTGCATGCGCCTACCCAGAATCCTGTGTGGTTGTGAGATTTCTGATGGAGAAGCCTTCTGGCTTGCCTGGTGTCTGTAGATGAGTGTTTAATAATGCTAAATAATCTACTACCCCCTTAAATGAAAAATAAATTGAGCAGTAACAGTCTTCTCTGAAGGAATAAAGTTCTACCGTCCATATGGCCGGCATATTTTTGGGCAAGGACATGATTGTTCTCATTGACCTCACATAAAGGTGTCCCATATTAGTGAATCTGTGAGTTATTTTCTGAGTAGCAAAGAAATGGATAGTATGGATACTTTACTCATGGAATTCAATATTCAGTTCATCTAAAAAACTTGAAATAAAATGTGCCACCAAAGCCATAGCCATCTACTTATAACATCTACGGCTGGACAGGCCTGTCAACTCAACACAGTATCTTTAAAGATCTGTGCTCAATATTTTTATTCGTGCTTCTGATATCACTCATAATCATTGATGGAGAAGATGAACTTCAGTCACTCACAAATCACAAATGCATGACACTTTTAGTCCAATCTGCATCCTCATTTACACCATAATAGGACATGCTGGCTCCTTTATGAGAGCCTTGGGATATAACATTACTGATGTCCCCAGAAGAACCAGGGAAATGGAGAGTGGTCAAGATGGGGAGTAGATAATCAAGACAAAGGTGACAATGTCAGGCATTTTGTTGCATATTTATATCTTATTTTTTGAAGCCCCAAAGTCAGTGGCTCTGCTGTAAAAACAAAAAAAAAGTGCCAAGTGCCAAAAAACCACAATGGACACCAGGTCCCTTTCTTTGTATCTTGAGGAGCTGTACTCTCCAAAAGCATATGTGATCCCTTCATTCCATCCCTGGCCAGAAGGCGAGTAGGACAGCTGAATCATCTTGGTCCTTCTATTCAATGGAAGGACCACTAAAATCGTTAATAGAGGGGGGCACTCCGAAGAGCTACCTATTCCCCCTGCTTAGCAGAAAAGTGGGACCTTTTCAGGGGACTCCACCATGGCATTTTTGGTTACCATGTGCCGATAATCTGTGTTGCAGTACATATTGTGAAAGAATTCATGGGCAAGGTACATCAGATACCTGAATTACCCTTATGTGTTAAGTATTTTCTTACTAAGCATAGAGGTATTACCAATATGCTGTATATTTTGTTAAGCGAACACAGTCAACTAAGAATGTGGGGGGAAAATATTGTACGTTACACTTTTGTGTAGATAGAATTTACCTGACAAGCTCTGGTCTCAGTTCCCCATAATATCTCATCTAAACTAGAAATGAGCTTTGAATCCCAGTAACCACTTGCGTCAAAGAAGAAAACCCAATTTTGATGTATTTTAGATTCCTTTGGGGCTCTTTGACATAAACTTTTTCACACTTATTTTGATATCCTCATTCCTAAGACTGTATATAATCGGGTTGAAAAATGGACATAGCATTGAAAATAGAAGAGATAATAATTTATTAACGTTAAATGAATGCCTTTTGGTGGGGGCAATGTAAACTACTATTAGAGTCCCATAGTAGGCGCACACTACAGTCAAGTGGGAGCTGCAGGTGGAGAAGGCTTTCTGTCTCCCGATGCTGGAGGAGATTCCAAGGATGGTGATAAAAATGGAGACATAAGTAAAAATAATGAAGAAGAAAGGGACACCTATGTAGGGGATGCCTAACACAAAATCTAAAAGTTCTACAAGAGTATGCTTTGAACACGACAACTCTATAAGGGGAGCAAGATCACAGAAATAATGGTCAATGACACGACCACAGAACTCTAAAACAGAAAGGAATGGGGCAACAGAAAATGAAAATATACATGACAAAAGCCAAGAAATGAGAATGAGTTGGAGGTAAAGCCTAAAACCCATGATGGACGTGTAATGCAGTGGGTGACAAATGGCCAAATACCGGTCAACTGAGTGATGCAGCCAGTCAAAGATATTCTGCTTCCTCCATTAATTATAACATGGAGCATGTTGGGGACTATGATGGTGGATACAAGGATATCGCACACCGATAACTGAGTGAGGAAAAAATACATGGGAGATTTCAGCCTCTGAAACTTTGCCACCAATATAATAATCAGCAGGTTCCCGACTAACGTCAAGATGTAGATATCAAGGAACAGAACAAAGAGAGCAAAGTTTAAAATCTGTGGATTCTGAAAACCCAACAGCAGAATCTCCACCACTTCTGTCTCGTTGAACATATTCTGGAACTTCGAAAAAAAATTTAAATATTTGAACTGAATTTTACTAAACGCACATTTTTTCCACCCTACCCCTGTAGGATGAGGTTACGCTTGAGTATTGTTGTAGAGGAAAGCAGAAAATTTGGTTGTTTGATGTTAACGTTGATGATGTTAACGTAGTGATTGTTGCCAAGTTATTAAGAAAATATTAACAGTAAAGCCAAGTTATTCTCTGGTTATCCAGTCCTGTTCAGTGCTCCAAATACTGGAAAAAGCAGTCATGTTTCCAGATCTTGAGATATTAGAGGTTTCCAGTCTGTATCCAAAACCAAATCAATTCATTTTGGACTCAATCGTTTGTTTATTATCAACATGTAGACTTGTGCATTTCTGTTTTCAGCCAGCCTGAATTACAAAATGTCATATAGATCATTATACTGATTATAAAATTATGAAAAAAAAAAACATAATAATGTTCCATTGGCCAAAAAGTGCAATTTATTTGAGAAATCAAGAGAACGATTTTGGTCAACATTCTGGACTCACATATCTGCAGTTCCAACTAAAACATCCAAGAGTCCCGGCTTAGTTTCTGTAACCAGAAGTTCAGTGAAGTAACAGCCAATAAGTCTTTCAGAGGTCTTTATACCGTGCAAAGAACATGACGTCTCTGTACAAGAACACTGGGGATTTGCAGAGAAGGAGCCTCGTTACAGCAATAATGACAAATCCCAAAACATCTTATTCATTTGTAACCTGAAGTAACCTGAAGATTTTGATTTTTTAAATGACAGCATACTGTATATTCTTTGGCATCTAATGGTGCCAAAAAGGTTTTCATAATCTGCTGCTTAATGGCAGTGTTATGGGGCAAGAGCAGAGACCACTGGAGACGTATAGGTGGATTGAGTTACATGACCCAGCCATGCACTCAGAAAGGAACCTGGGGATGCTTAGGGTCAACCATCTTCAATCTTCAGCTGGGGGAGGGGTTTATTTTGGTGGGTAAATGTACTGTATAATTACATGTGAACATAGTCATATTTATTATTTTAGCTGCTATACCGGAGAAGAGAAGATTCCTTTTCCTCCTTCCCCAATTCCAGGTGTACAGCGACTAAGGGAGTCATTAGATGGTAGGACCTTGCGGAGTGATCCAGATTGTTATTGTTGACCTTATTTGCATGTAGATAAGAAGAAACAAAACAAATAGAAAAACATTAGAAATGCGAGGATTCAGGAAACCCAACAGCAGAATTTCTATCACTTCCGTCTCATTGATTTCAAACATATTGGAAGAAAAATGAAATGTTTGAACTTATAGAATTGTTCTAGAATGTATTGTTCTCTGTAGGCGTCAATTAAGATTGTGTAGAGTAAGATAAAGATGATGTTGAAGCAGTGATTGTTACCAAGTGATTAAAAAATTATAGTGATTGTGACGGAAGCCTCCATCACTGGGACCACTGGAGAGGCCTGACTGCCAGCCTCCTCCCTATTGACTATGGGCCCTGGGTTTGTAAAGACTTCTGTGGCTACCCTCAGCAGTATCATCTCATCACTTGCAGAGGGGATTATCTCCAGCAGACAGCCAGGATCTGCCACCAGGGAGAGACCGCCATTGTTTTAATTTAATATCAGACCCCTCCACCCCATGGTGCACTATTATGTTGCCCCCCTCCTTCCCCCCAGTTCAACTACTACAGACATTTACCCTGGCCATCCCTGGAACTGATTTGGGCCAGTAATAGATAGTGGAGGTTGGGACCCCTATTTTAGCATGCATTTGTTAATTATCAACAACCATAATTCTAACCACCAGCCGCCAGGGCCCTGGAGGCTGTGGCACCACAATTGATCCACCTGGCTAACATAGGAACAGAAACCTGCCGAAAAGGCTTGACATACAAGACCAAAAGTTGAGAAGAAGAAGGCCTAACCGCCTCTGTACGTGCCACAAACGTGCGAACACACCTGGCGACGCATCATTTAGGATCATCAAACAAATAAGGATAGGACATAGAAGTAGAAAGAGACGTAGTCCTCCTATGGACAGGGAAAAAATCCCCTCTGGGGAAAAAGATAGCATGAGCATCGAAAGCCCTCACATCAGAGACTCTGCCAAACGATAAAAGGCATAACAGCAGTAAAAGTTTAGTCAACAGCTGTTTTAAAGACAAACACTTGTCGTCTGGCCAAGCGTGAAAGAAGTCCAGAACCACTGCGATGAGACAGGCAGATGCCCTTCAACAACCGACAAAGCAAGGGAGCTCTCTCCATGTCACGACCACCCGCACAATGTGTTTTACCCGCTCAAAGTATGTTAGCTGTCCCACCCTCATTGACATACAAGTCAAGCACACTGATACAGTTGTGGTAAAACGTATTCTTTATCTTGTTTATTCAATTAAAGCATGCAATACATGGTCAATTAATCAATAAAGAGTAAACATCAATACATCACTGGATATTGTAGCATCACTCCTCAATCGGGGGACTTCCACAAGCGATTGCCTTCAGGAGGATCCGGGAAATCACTGCAAGGTCGACCGATAAACGCAGGCTCGAAGCCTCAGTAAGTCCCGGATTCTCCTGGAAATCCCCATTCGTTTATACTCTACCTTGTTGACAAGAATGTTTCCGATCTGGCCCAGTGAATGAAGAAAAACACCTGTATCCTACGAGTATCATGCGTAGTATAACATTCTAGAAGATTCGAGTGCATGATCAACGTATGCTGGTACACAGATCAGGTAGTCATACAAGCCAGAGGGTCGAGACGCGGAGCGGGTAGTCAGACAGGCCAAACTGGTACACAGATCAGGTAGTCGTACAAGCCAGAAGGTCAAGACACGGAGCGGGTAGTCAGACAGGCCAAACTGGTACACGAATCACCAGGCAGAGGTACAGAATCAAAGTAGTAACGAAGATCAGGAACACAGCAGCAACGAAGTATAGGACCACAACAGGGTGCAGGGGAAACGGATTTCTGGCTTTTTTAAATCCCCAGACTCAACCCCTTGCGTCCCGCGCAGAGTCTTTGCCTGCCGGCAATGGAGCTCCGGTAGTCCGCCCACCGGTACCGGGGACCAAGGGATCGGGAACCCGGCATCCGCGAGCGGCAATCCGCCCGCCGGTGCCGGGAGCCAGAGTATCAGGCATCCGACATCTGTGAGCGGCAGTCTGCCCGCCAACGCCGGGAGCCGGATCCGTGACACTCCGCACCGACTCACCATCGCAACCTTAATGGCCAAAGAGATCGCCCAACGAAAAATGTTAATGGTTCGATACGATACACCCGAGCCCACTCGGGGAGCCCTGAAATTGTCCAAGCCACCAGCCATGATCGACCCCCCAATATGCAGGGATGAGCCTACCCGTCTGGGTCTGAAAGGATAGACGGAAAAGGAGGAAAGGCCTGGGGATACTGGATTGACATCTCAAGCAGCGCCAGGAACCATGGCTGTGCGTGCCAGAGCGAAGTTACTAGAACCAGAGACCCTCCAGCTCGCCGTAGGTATTGAATTACCCTTGGCTGTCTGTGAAGCCTCCAGTCACTTACCTCCCTCCAGTACCTTGAAAACTAGTCCACCATGAGGTTCTCCACCCCTGAGAGATATTCCACCTGCAGGGTGATATTGCGATCCAGACAGAACTTCGTCAGTTCTATGAGGCGTTGAGAGCGGGTGCCCCCAAAGCGATTGATGTACCGCACCGCAAGACCTTGTCCATCCAGAGGAGAACACAACAATCGGACTGCCCTTCAGACGTCCACCAGTCGCCTCCTTGAGGGAAGCTGCTCCCCAGCCCAGCATGCAGGCGTCGGACTCCAGGACGAAATCTGGTTGGGAACCGAAGATTGCACGCCAGTTCCAAGCTTACTTCTGGGGTAAGGCGGACCGGCTGATCATACGATGGCAACCTGTGTTTCACTGCTTCAATCCATCCTCAACACTTTCAAAACCCACCTTTTTGGAGAAGCATACAAACAAAGCCATCTGAACGATCAACAACTTCAACAGATCATCTGGAGCCTATCAACTCATCCACGTCCAAGCAGTCATCTCCTATTGTTTCACTTCCCCCTTAACCAGTGACTAGATTGTAAGATCACAAGAGCAGGGCCCTTTTCTCCTTTTCTCCTTTTGTATTAGTTTGTCATTGTGTGTGAATTTAAGTTTTCCCACTGATTGTAATACTGCTACAGAATATGCTGGTACTATATAAGTAGAATCTGGAAATGTTATTTGGTCTGCAGTAATTACACAACCTTAGTAAAATACCCACAAAGCCTAGTGAGGTAAGCTAAACTTAGTTACAACAGAGGCATTGTTTACCACAAACTATGGTATCAACTGGAGCAAGGTCTCAATTTGTGGAATATAACCAGCATAGTTGGCTACGAATGGGATGGGTTTGTTTGAGGGTGCCAAATTTGCCAAAGGTGTCACATATTGGCTGTGATGTGGGTCCTTGAGGTATGATCAGTGCACTAGTAGCTTACACAAGTCACTTGTGTGGCACTAGCAACGTGTAGGTCTCTCAAATGATCAGGACAATGATCGTGTGATACATAGAAGTATGTAATGTATTTTTATTGACATGTAAGTCTCTGTGCCTTGGGAGCCAGCCTCCTCCCTACAGACCATGGGCCCTGGCCTTGGAAGGGGTTCTGTTTTTGGGGAGTAGGTACAGTGGGTCCATTAGGACTACTTCTTCCTCTGGTACAGAGTTTCATGTTTCCCCAATTACCAGAGCTTCTAAAGACTGTGGAGCTTGTACGCAGATTTGGGTAAGGACACTGATATCCAACAGGTGGGAACCACTTGTGTTTATGAGCCTCCCCACAGACTATAATAGCAAGCACCTACTGGGCTAAGGTGGGCTGAGTGCAAATACTGAGCAAAGGAGGACTTGATGGACAACTGTGTGGTTTGCTGTGTGTATTGTATGTAAATTACCCCCTTGTACTGTTTAACTACCCCTGTGTTTCTAAATAAACTGAGCCCTGTTTTCACCTTAACATGAGTGCTGTCTGGTGCTTGGGTTGGGCTGCTATGGTCCTTAATTGTCGTTTTTAGGACAGTAGTCACACTGTGTAGCTAAACTTTGGCTAGCCACAGTGCAAACGCAGCTCTGAAGCAGCGGCATCAACCCTTCTATCTACAATGCTGGTTCTGTATGGCACTGAATGGGTTAATCGCTGGTGTCCTGGCCGGAGTAAGAGCCCAGTACCTGGTACAGGGTGTCCCATCGTATATGTATTAAAGCTTTACTTTAACTTAAAGCATTTTTTTCAAGGCTTTCTTGATATCATTGTTTCTCAAGCTGTAGATGATCGGGTTAATCATCGGAGTCACCACTGTGTTCAGTAAGGCTAAGACTTTGCTAAAATGTACTGATTTTCCTCTGGCTGGTATCATATAAATCCCTATGAGAGTGCCGTAGTATATGGACACCACAATTAGGTGAGAACTGCAGGTAGAGAAGGTTTTCCATCTTCCATTTATGGATGGGATCCTAAGTACGGCAAGGACAATATATACATAGGAAACTACAATAAGGATCAATGGGGAGACAGTCACTGGTATACACATTATGAGAGCTCCTACCTCAATAAAATAGGTGTCTGAACAAGAAAGATCAAGCATTGGAGAAAAATCACAAAAGAAATGGTCAATGGTATTTGGTCCACAAAATTGAAATTGAGTTATCGATACTGTGTCGGTCAATGACACGGAAAAACCTAAAAGCCAAGATACGGTAACCAACGTACGGCAAAGCACAGGGTTCATCAGATAATTATAGCGCAGAGGGTAACAGATGGCCAGATACCGGTCATAAGCCATTACAGACAAAAGTAAACACTCTGAAGCTTCAGAGCAAGCAAAACAATAAAACTGAACAATGCACCTCGAAAAGGACATAGTCCCTCCGTCATGCCATATAAGCCACAGGGCTTCAGGTACGATACATAAAGTCAGAAATGTGTCACATAGGGACAGGTGTGTAAGGAAGAAGTACATCGGAGAATGTAAAGCCTTGTTGGATACAACCAACCATATAATAAGAAGGTTTCCGGATAAAGTTACAAGATGGAAAATCAGAAGTAAAAGAAAGACGGGTATCTTGAAGCTTTGAAGACCTCGAAATCCCAGGAGAATGAACTCGGTGACCGTGGTCTGGTTCTTCCCAAAGTTTACCCGCAGAGACTGATGGCTTTTGTAGTTCATAGTAAACTGGAAAATAAATATACTGAATAATATTACTAAGTATTTTGTAAGTAAGTGCAACATTAGAAGTAGAGGTGAATACCCAAACCCATCCATTTTTGCCACAGAAAAAAAAAATGTTTTATGTGTCTCGTATCTACTAAGGTTTATTGGCTTAATAATACTTGAAAATACGATTCAAGTCTTCTGATTTCGGTTAAGGTTCAGCAAAAAGTCAGTTTAGGTCATAAAAGCTACAAATAAAAGCATAATTATAAAAACACATGTAAGTGTAAAGACTGGAATGTATTCTTCATAGGGATATGTGACATCATAGGAATACGTGACATCACTTAACATATAAGACAGTAGTAACAGTGATAAATAAACCCCAGTGTCACAAAACCAAGACTAAATGGCTGGAATTCCAAACCAAGTGCCTGCTATAAGAATGCATCACCCATTTAACCCTTTACAGAAAGCTATGTTTCGGCCAAAAAAAAAGTATTAAAGTCTCACGGTTTTTCCAGATATACATTTTCAGGTTCGGATTTTAAGGTTGGTAATTTCTTCTTTATTGTTTTGTAAATATGGTCTAATTTCTAGGTGATTTCCCAGTAAATTGGGTGTTAGCGGAGACATAATGTATCGTTGTTTTTCATTTTACCCCTTGCCACATAAGGTCATTCGTTCAGAAGAAAACAATGTATCCGGTAGTAGAAGCAGCTTAAGTAGAAATATGTCTTTTTTTATTATTATTTTTAATTGAAATTGTATTGTTATTTAACAGAATAATATAAAGACTCCCCACAAGGATTAATAGATACATGTATTGATTCTTGAAAAGCAAGTCTTCTGGCTTGTCTGGTGGATGTAGATGCGTTTAACAATGCCTCTGAAATACGTACAGACATAAATATCTATAGAATTGTTTTCAACTCGAAAACACAGAAAAAATGTCTACCTCACCTCTGGATTTATGGATCTCCTGCGTCAAGAAAGTTCTGGTTATTCAGATGTCTCAATATGAGTCTGCCGGGTCTATTTTATTAAGCGGACTGGATCCAATATCAAAAGCAACAGAGAAACCGAACGGACCCAGCGCCAAAGCGTTTCTCGAAAGCCAAGATGTCATTTGGTTTATTACAATTTATTGATGTTAGGAGCCTACAGAGAACGCCGTGTGAGATTCCCCGAAGTGCCGCGACTAATCCACGGAGAGACAGAATACATCATTTAAATAAAGAACAAAAAAACATCTATGGTTTATCATCATCTATAAGATGAACTATTGGATCATCATTGGGAAGCAAAATATTTTATGATCTAGTTAAATAAACTTATTAAAGTTAGGTTTGGATATAAAGTTTGAAAAGATTTAAAACATCAATTGAATTATTATTTGGTTACCCTCCTACCTCACTGCACACAAGAAGAGTGGGGGGGGGGGAGAGGTGATCATGCCTCCCCACCAGGTAATACGAGATCCAGAGCCCCCATTCTTTGTTTATTTCATATTTTTATTTTACATTTATTTTAACCTTATTAATGTACCATTTTATTAATGTACATGGGATGTACTCACGTGACGCCTCACATCTCTACAAGTACAGTTGGTGAATTTTGAGATGAAACTAGGTTCTCTTATCGGCCAGATTAGGAGCATCATGGGGCTGGTGCTGAGGATTTTGGTGGGCCTTTTTAGGGAAATAGATAAAACAGACATAATCTTAACTCCTCTGCGTTCATCTGTCCTGGATAAAGATGACATCTGTGCAAGGCAGATGATACAAGATAGAATCTTATGTGATGGAATTGGGAGTACATCAGTATATCAGCAGGGGCTGCGTTGTTTGCACTCTGTGCAAGCAACTTCTCTTGTACCGCACAAGGGAAGCAGGAACAGAGCAGGGTCATGTGACGTGACATAAATTCACGTGACTCTGATGAGTTCCTGCTTCCCCTGTGCGGTACAAAAGACGCTGCTTGAACAGTGTGTGCGAGCAACACACAGGTAAGAAGCAGGGCCCTTGCGATCGCAGTTGCCGTGGGGTTTGCCCCGCATTAAAGCCCTGGTGGTCGTGCATCAGTCTCTTCAGTGCGCGGCCGGCCCACTGATGGTAGGTAGGGGCCTGATTTTCAGGTAGGGGCCTGGAGCTTCAGCTCCATCAGCCCCTACGTTAATCCAGCCCTGCCTAAAAGTTGTACCTAATGATTCTTCCCAAATTGTGTGAATTCTCTGCTCTCAAATTTTCATTCTCTGTTGGTAAAGTGAGTGGTTTTGTGGCATAATTACCACACGTATCTCTGTGCTTGGGTATGAAACCCACCTATGCTCCTCTAACTCCCTCATTTGCAGTCTGTTGTGATTAAAAATAAATACATTTGGTGAGGTATTGGTTTATTGACGACTCTCCCACTACCTCCATTGCCTGTTCTAATGGATGGGGGGGGGGGGTAGGACAATGTTCTGAAAAAAAAATAATACGTTATCAATTATTCTGCCTACCCCTAGTCCTCCAAGCAGAGTAAACGTTTCAGCTCTGAGGGCACTAAACGATCCGGCATATAAGGAACGGGGAAGGGAATTCCACAGGAGGGGTGCGGCGCGGGTGAAATCCTGCTTTCTGGAGTGGTACTTGGTATGTAGTTTCCCTCCAGTTTAACTCCAGTGTAGCTCTTAACTATCCACTTATGAGGAGTCCACTTGGGAAGAGGCCACAGCAGCTACACTTCCATGCTTGAGTGCTCTCCTTGATGGAGAGTAGCCATTGAGGCAGCTGCAGCATCAGTCATCTGCACCTCCTGAGTACACCGAGTGCTGGGTCCAGAGTGTAGGCACAGAACCCATAGGCGGACCATTGCACTTTTACACTCCTCGCAGGCAGGGGCACCAAGAAAGACCTGTGTGTTTTTACACTTAAATTTAAAGTCTAATGTCCGCGATGCTCTCTCTAAGAGAGAATGCACATTAAGGAATCAACACATCTCTTACACTTCAGATACCTTCGGGGAGGGGAAATGAGCAAATACACATGGGGGAACCCTGTAGAATTCCAGCACGTGCTTATAAAATGGACACCAAAATATATTAAAGGGGCCGTGCACAGGGCCGGCTCTACAATGGAGCCGACTGGGGCAATTGCCCCAGGCTGCACTTTAGAAGGGACGGCACTTTGCCGCCCCAAGCGGTTTTTTGTTGTTGTTCGTTTTGAAGCGGAGGAGAGAGAGAGGGGCGCCGAGTGGTTTTCGCTTACCCGCTCGGCGCCCCTCTCTCTCCTCCTCGCGGCGAGTCTCCCTGTTCGGTCTCGGTGCCGGCTTGTAATGCTGAGCGCCGGGAAGTGGCGTCAATTTCCCGGCGCTCAGCATTACAAGCCGGCACCGTGGCAGAGCAGGGAGACTCGCGCAGGACTCTTTAAAGGTAAGTACCGGGGGGGGGGTAAATAATGGTGTCGGCGAAGTTTAAAATGTCTCCCTCCCCCCCTGCCGAAGCGGGGCGGCATTTTAAACTTCGCCCCAGGCGGCGTTAAGTCTATAAAATATGAAGATTGGAGTGTCAATTTGAAGTGGTAGTACTACCTTAATTTATCTTAAAGGGACCCTCAGCATGCATCACTGTTCTTCTAGAATTGCTAGATGGGGGTGTATTTGGGAGGGGTATTGAGGGGCTAGGTAGTCAGAGACTGTATTGTTTTGTTAGTGTGTATATATTTTTTTTTACTAGTAGTGGTAGGGGTAAGATATATTGGGGCACATTTTACAAACAAATAATTCCTGAAACTTTACTCAGTTCATATGGAAAAACAAGATCCCAAAATAATTAAAAAAGAGCGCGTGGCAGTATAAAATAAGTTAAAGATCCCTAGGGGTCTTCCTAGACCAAGGCAATTATTATTATAACTAGATGCTACCACCTTATGATGACATCATACTTTTTTTTTATATTGAAGCCCACGGGGGCCAGAATGGACTAGAGTGGGCCCTGACAGAGTGCTGAGCAGGGCTAGGCTAAGGCGAGAATTGTGGATTTTAGGGGAAGAGTTTTTTGGTAGGAGGATATTTAAGTTTGGTGATCACAGGGGTAAGGAGCCATTTTGTTTAACCTTACCTGGTGTTGTTTGTCCCACCCGCCTGTTATGTGGTTGAGTTTGTGGCGTGGTGTTGCTGCATTAGTCAAAGTCTTGGGCGGTAGCTTGCCAGGTATCCAAGGGGTTAATGTGGTGGTATGATCATTGGTGGTCATAACCGGTGGGAGGTTCCTTGCAAGGAGTGGTGCTCGGAACCTCAGGTCCGGGTTGGGGCATCCTGGTATGTCCCCTCCCAAAATTGGTGTGTGGTATGGTACCTGGATAACTTGGCAAGCTAGGTTGGTTTTGGTGACGTCATTGTCTCTGTTAACGCATCTATGTTTATTATTTCAGGTTTTACAGGACAATGACTGTTAAATAAAACGGCTGCGGCCTTTTCAAACCCATCTTGTGTGTTGGTGTTTTTATTTAATTGAGCAACTGAGCCGAGCCTGGCCCGTGAGTCGAAGCTACATCTTTCAGGAACTTGCCACTCCCTCACACTGCTTGCCGATCATCCGCTTTGCAGCCCTGCTTTCCTGACCACCATATGTGTGATGAACACAAGCGGATCATTGTAGTGTTTCTCCAGACTCGGCAAAGCCTCTAACGTTTTTGAAGGATCTTTGTGTGTCGATACTGACTTGGTAAAAAAGAATGCAAGGAAGGACTGAACAGCCTCGCTGCTGGAAGAAACTTGATAGATCCCGTAACGGGGGATTAGGGATCTATTGTGTGGAGTTTAATGCCTAGCAACGGGGAGCTACAGAGAGCCGACCGTTAAAGAAAAGAAATAACAAAGCATAGTTAGAAACAAAGGAAGATAGAGTTAGATAAAAATGTGAGCCTCGCAGATGAGGCGGGAGGTGAAGTTAGGAGACCGTGGAGTGGAATCGAAAGGACCTTCGGTGGCTGTGAGTAGAAGCTGAAGTATATTCATGACTTTATTGTGTGCTGAGAACTGTGTCTGACGACAAGCTCAATGGCAAGAGATTTCTTGTAGAGTGAGTGGGGTTTTAATAGACATTCAGGCGATGTAAAGAGAGATTTACATTGGTTTATTCAGCGCCTGGAGCTGTGAATGTAGGATTGAGGAAAGGTGGCTGATCCATGTTATATTTTAGAAAGGAGAATTCTACCTAAAATATGGATTAATAATATTTGATAATTAATAATAATGGAACGTTACCGTGTACGGCCGGGTATGTATGATACATGTGAAGGCTGATGTATATTAGCCTGTAGTTGTGGGAGGGGCTATGGTTATTTAACCAACGCCTCTCGCTTCCACAGCTGCGTTACAGCTCCTAACGTTGGCTGATGCTATACAGGAAGTGATGTCACGGAACTTCAGGAAGCAACATTGCAGTTTTTGGCTAGTGTTGGCAGTGTGGCATGTCTGCATTTCAGGAGCCAAACGACTCCTGCAAATCAGTTTTTTGGGGGGTTATTTGAGAGGGGACCCCCCCCTTCCGGTTACACTTATTTTCTTGTTGCTTGCTTGGTCGTTTATTAACTCGTTTACGGGGTCTACGTGGGGTTTTTGTTGTTGTTTACAGACTGCTTTGTGTATGCAGGGCCCTGCACAGTTGCTGTTAACCCTTTCAAGCCCGGGACGTACCTGGTACTTCCAGGTCACGGGTCACCGGAAGACCGGGACGTACCAGGTACGTCACTGCTTTTACGCGATCCAGCGTCGCTTTGAACGCTGGGATCGCGAGGGGCGGCTGCTACTGACCGCTGGGTGTTCCCAGCGATCAGTAGTGGCCACCCCCCCTCAATTCCATGCACGTGATCGCTTTGCAGCGAATCACGATCACGGAATTTAAATATTTAAAAAAATACTGCGGTCTTCAAGTGAAGACGCAGTTATGCAAACGGCGGTCCGGAAGGGGTTAATCAATCCTAAACCTTCCCAAGCCTGTTTTCACTTTCTTTGTAATCTCTTTATGTTTCTTTTACTATCGGCGCCTGATTAAAACACCTGTGTTAAAGGTAGCAGTTCACTGGAGCATGCTGGGTACTTCTCTTGATTCGGATTGTTTATATGTACGCACGGCCACACAGGTGCGCTTCTCATACGAAAACGTTACTAAGCCTGTTAACCCTTTTACTACCGATACCTGTTGATACCTCTAGTCCTGCACTACACATCATGACGCACGCTCTCTTGCCGTCATGCTTTTATACTGTTCAGCGCATGTCTCTATGGCTGCGCTTTTACGGAGGTTCATTTCCTTATCCAAGCGTATTTTCAGTTGCTCGTTGTATCGTTCTTGGAGTTACTCGTTGTATGCTACAGCTGGTCGATTACATTGGTTGTTGGAGTTCTTTCAAATTATACTTAACTCCAACTAATTCATGAACACACCATTTGTGGATAACGATCAGCATACAAGCTACATTCATTAGTTTAGTTTACTCTGGTCTCCTACTGCTTCTGCTGGGAGACTGTTCCATGTATCAACTGGCCCTGCTTGAGGAATTTTCTGTTGCTAGATAAGGCTTGCCAGTTAACCACTTTTTTCAAGCAGTTACAGACGGGACAGCCACCTCATGTTCTGTTATTTCCTCTGTTATTGCTAATTGAGGAACTGTATGTTGCCCTCGGCCGCTTCTGTTGGCAGGCTGCTCCACGTATCAACCGGTCCTCCTCAAATTTTCTTCACGTTACACTATCCAGCTTGGCCATGGGATAAGTCTTGTATGTTCTTATGTATTCTCTGTGCTGGTTCTTGTATGTGCAGGTTACATCTGTTATGTATTTCTGGTAGTAGGTGCTGGGCCCCCGAACTCTCGCTGGGCCCCTCTTTTATTCATTATGTCTGTTTATGTATATTTGTCGCGTTTGGACTTTCTGTTACACGTCTTCTTAACTAGTCGTCTAGTCGGCTACCGTTATTTCCTTTTGTTGCTAATTCAGATACTCATTGTTGGCCTCTATTGCTTCTACTGGGAGGCGGTTCCATGTATCAACCGTCCCGCTCGGATTTTTTCTTCACGTTGCTGTACACGATTACAGGTTGGCCGTGTGATAAGTCATGTGGGTTGTTTGTTTTCACTGTGCTGCGTGTTTTTTAGGATGTGTCCAGGTCACGTGGTTTGTCGCTTTTGGTCTTCCAGTACTTTCTGCTATAGGTCTTCTCTACCTAGTCGCCGCTTCAGCAGTTCCCGAGCGGACTGCCATCTTAGGTTCAACTATTTGCCTCTTGTTGCTAATTCAGGTATTCATGGTTGGCTTCTGCTGGGAGGCGGTTCCACGCATCAACCGTCCCGCTCAAAATGTTTTCCTCACGTTGCTCTACACGATTACAGCTTGGCTTATAATTAGATTACCGGCAGGTCGGTTCCTGTCATTACAACCGGGCCCCTCTTCCAATAATTGGAAGAAACCGATGTTCCGTGGGGTTGCTAACCTTAGAGTGTCAGGTTTAGTGAGTCAGACAGGAGGCAATATTCTCTAGACCTCATTACGTCCCCGCTTAGATAGATGGCCTCCTTGAACTAGGCAGTTGGGCCCCCCCCAGGCAGTCTCCCTTCCTCGTTTGGAGGTTACACCCCACAAGCTAGTATTTGTGCCTCACCATTAGTTAATTAGGCCTCCCCTCTATGTTTTCATCCCTCTCCAGCGCGGAGCTCGGTTAGATATTCAGTTAGTTCAGATTTAGGTCCGGGGTATCTGTCCAGGTTCCGTTGCATAGACTTGTCATTCCTATCCGATCAAGAAGAGAGGTCCTCCATTCCCTCTTCACACGCTCCCGGGTCAGACTTTGCCGCCTCACATTCCCTCCATGCTCAGTCTGTTGCTAAATCGACGGCTGTATAAGATAGGTGATATATTCCTTTCTCTGCCTCGGCCAGCATAGCGGAATTTTTCTACCTACCGTTTGCTAGTCCCCTGTCTCCTCCTCGTAGATCCAGCCCACCACAATCTAGTTTTGTGGACAGGGCGCAGTGAGGGACATGCTCACCTCACTAGTGGGTGGTATCGGTCTCCTTAATTCACGAGATATTAGCCAATTCTTGGAAGCCCTGCTTGCACTGGCAGGCCTGCCCCCTTCCTCCCTCTCATGCAGGCCCTGCCACCACTGGTTGCCATTTTAGTCTATTCATGCTACGTCATATTTGCACGGATGCCATTGGGCCCTACCAAAGCGATGTTCCCCGGGGCATTATTTCTCAAGCAATGTCTATCTCCTATTAGTGTGGAATCCGGTTTTAAGAGAAGCGGCTGTTTTTCATCCCTCCCCGAAATTCCTGATTAGGTTTTACAATACAGTTGTAACTGTGTTCTACAAGATTGAAAAAATATAAAAACAGGGTACTTAGCTTTTTAACCCTCTATTCATTCCTCGGAACACATATGTGGTAGCTTCCCCAAGGACTCTTCCTTCAAAAAGCCCCTTGTAACAGGTATATGGATAAAACAGAACAAATTCTGGGGATACAGCTTTAAAAATACTCTGTAAAAAGAATAAAAACCACAAATGGTGCAATAATGTTTAAAAGGTTTAAAACAGCCCCCACTAGTTGTGCCACACTCACAAGATTGTAGTAGGAACTGCGCCTTAAAGATAGCCTGTATC